>DWDX01002852.1:0-14246 GCA_018245675.1 Agara michaeli | reverse complement strand
GAGCCTATTGCCATGCACCGGGCACACATCCAGACTCCGAGTCACTACTGGAAATTCTAAATTAGAAAAATCCAACAATACCCAACCCGGGATTTGAACCCAGGACCCCCCGATCGGCAGTCGCGCCAGCAACCGCCCGACCAACGAGGCAGTCATACACTAGTATTGACATACGCATAAATTCAGTCACACCATAAATTCATCGCATTCTCAGCCTATATCTCTTACAATCTCGCCTATAAACTAATAGTTAACTGTCATTGCGAAAGGCATGCTTATAATATGGATGCGATTAGTAAACTTGTAAAGGTTAATAACCCCGATGTCACGTGTTCTCCACCGTTGCCGCCCCTCCTGGTTTTCGATGGTTTCGTTATATCTTCGGGCTCGTCCAACTCGTTGTATCCGAAGTAGCTGTTGTCTACGTTATAGAACACCGTCCGGTCGCCGATAGGTTGTATTGGCCTGAAGTTGTGTCGGATCTTGCCGTTTGCCGATCTGATTTCTCTGAAGGCTTCGATCTAAAATATATTTAATCACATACAATTTAATCACTACATAGTATAAAACACAGTCGCTTTCCGCTGTCTGTCCCTATGTATACTTAGATCTTTAAAACTACGCAACGGATTTTGATGCGGTTTTTTTTAATAGATAGAGTGATTCATGAGGAATATTTATATGTATAATAACATCCATTAATTAGTAGAGAAATACTGTTATTTTTGAGGTTTTTAATGTGATGCCGTAAATAATTACATTTTTTGTACCGGTGGCGGGACGAGGTCGCGGGCAGAAGCTATCATGAATAAAATTACATTCTAAAATCGACTTTATGACGTTTATCGACTTGACATAACTTGACTTGACATGATTGCCGGATTCTACGAGTATAATCTTAGTCATAAGAACTGACTGTAAAGTTGTATGATAAGTATTGTGTGGATGTCTGGTGTGTGTGTGTGAGACACGGTTATTTCTGAAATTTGACAGGGCCTATACCAGGATAACCAAACTACTGATAAACAAACATATAATATGTCCATTTATAGAAAATTATATAAGTATACGTAATTTTACAACAGGACCAACATTCGCTGTTATTTAAGAAACATATATTTGTCCTAATAGGGAATCGAACCCATAAACTAAGACAACATAACCGTTTACGTGTCATGGTCACTTACCGCTGGACCTGCCCGCCAGTCATTATCAATTAAATAAAAAACATTTAATAGGTAATTTAAAGTAATGTTTTAAATTTCAGTAATAGAATTACTACTTCCAATTTAAATCATCAATAAACTTTGACCTTTAAAGTAAATGACAGTGTCTTTTATATAATAAAAGTTTATTGTTTCTCGGAACAAACAGCGTAGTTACCTTCCTACTGCACAAAACAGTTGTACCAACCTACTATTGATTGATTACTTATAGGCCATTTAACTACAATGCCGGCTATGAAAGCTAACTGCATCGTAAATAATACATGGTAACCACAAACTGTTATATCTATGCAATTCACAATTTTAATATTAGTATCGATTGTTTTTTTATCAATAAAAAGCAAGCTTGAATACCTGATCGTGAGCTAATCTCACGGGCTGTTCGAAATCTAGCCATATGACGACCTCGGAGCACGGGGGCGTGGTCAAGGAACCCCTGTAGGTGAAGTATCTTCTGAGGTCGTAGGGGAGAATGTTCAGGAAAGAGAAGGGATGGTCCATTATGACGGTCGCGTGCGGATCGGTCACGTTGGAAAGTGCGGATGTGATGTCGTCGTACGCCGGGTGCTGGTGGCGATCCAACTGGAAAATGGAATAAATGATTTTAAATATTCATTGGATTTTCATTTTAGTTATCACCATATCAGCTCTGTAATTTTTGCCACATTGAACACGGGATAATTTCATATTTTATTTTTTTATGAAGGCAATCAAACAAATGTGCTGTCCACATCGTCTTAAGTACATGTCTATAGCAGTGTTGCCACTATTGACGAGTGACTTGCAACGCTCCATTTACCTTATCGCGTAATCCTTTAAATCGGACTATCCATTACTATTATTGTACTACTATAGTGGTTAAAATATTATAATATTGTTAGACATATTCAAAAACCGTTATAGAAGTTCGAGTTCAAATAACACCAAGATATACCTCGTAGAAAAATGCGAGCACGGTCAATCCATCGGAATGTTGGACGGCTTCCTTCACTGTTTTATACTCTTCTTTGTAGAACACCATATGCAACTCCATTGGGAAACTGTAATACATGTAGATAGTTGCATTATACATGCTTACTCAGTAACTGTCTATTGCTCGCAGTAATATACCTAATGCAACAAATTGCTCTCAAGTCATTACGGACAGCAGGTAATGTGGCGGCGGATATTTACTCTGGTCAAGGATTTTGTAGGACGTTAATGAAGACTAAATTTGTTTTGCGGATTACCGCGTATAAGTAAAAGTTCTCTGCGTATAGGTGTTCTATTTACTCATTTATATGTACGTTGATAATATACTAAACATTTAAGACGATTTCTTTTCATTTTTAATAATTCATATTATATACCACTGTTTATGACCTGTCATTGTATACAAATCAGCCGTGGACGCTTGTAATTAATGTGTCTATTGTACCAGTAACTCGGAACCATATCTTACTATTCTGTATTAATTAATTGTCGTTTCTTAACAAATAATAAGTCAATAAGCAATAATTATGAAGGTCACTTGCCTTCGATATAAATACACTGTATTTCAATTTATGAGTGACAAGATTATTTCAAACACGGACTTTGTAGATATTATTCATTTATAATAGACATTTATTATTCATGTATACAATAGATCTAATTATTATCTATCTATATCTCTATCTATATGGGTAAAAAGTAGATATTAGTATATATAAGTATATGTGATATACATATAATATTACGCATGTGATAATTATTATTTTCTTGCTAATCTCTATATTATTGTAACAGCGGTGATCTCTGTGTATTTAAGTAAAAGCTAAGCATTCTCCACTTTCTTTTCCATAAACAATGCAGCGGTTTCTAGATAAACAACATGATATAACACAAGCTCCACACGATATCGCCATTACCTCCTGTGGTTGATCTTGTCTTCTGAGCCGAGGGTATCATTATCGCCCCAGTGAAAGTGCATCTGACTGAACACGTAGTCCCCATCTAACGGGCCGCCGCTCACCCGCGGGTGAGGCTCATTCTGCACCTCAATTAAAACTGTGGAACAATGACTTCAAAGTCATTAAGTTTACCAATGTTTCGGAAAACATGTTTATACCTATTACAAAATCTCCTTGATAAGCATATTATGTTTTAAGAAAAAGGTTTATCATAAAAGTTTTTATTCGAGCTAACTCCCGAAACTAAGTTTGACGAGATTATTGAAGAATTACCAAATAACCAAAGTGCTTCCATTTCAGAATCGAGGAGCGATCATTCAGGTAATCGTATCGTTATTCATGGTAAGATACAAAACTCAAACTAAGCGGTGGGTGATCGCTAGTAATGGATATAATAGTAGATGTCTACCTACTTTATTATTCGACTCGTGACCTATCTTTCAAAGTATCTGTTGTAAGGAATGTTATCTAAAACATTCCGCATATCCAACAAGTACAGGCAACCATTGTATTACACGTGAGACTGTTTCTCAAACATTAGTAGGTAGTGGGTCTTTGTTGTTTTCTTAATAATAGATAGACGATTAAAAGTAAGTAAGCAGTGACAGCCTAGTGGTTTGAAATTCAGCCTTCCACTCCGAGGGTCTTTCAAATCATGGCATGTACCTAGGACTTGTTACGTGCGTTTTATAACTTAGGTGTAAATTCAAATATATTTATATACCTAACGGTGAAGGAAAACACCATGAGCAAACCTGTACAGCTAGATCGTGTAACAAAAATTTATAACATTTCTGTGGTGTGCGAAGTCTGCTAATTCGCACTTGACCAGCGTGGTAGACAAAGGCCTAAAACCTTCTCGCTTTCGAAAGAGAACCCGGTCCAGCAGTGGACTAATAAGCAGGTCGAGAAAAAACTTAAAAACTCACGTTGCCATAGCTACACGAGGCAGATATTATACAATTGTATAATAAGTCTATCTAACATAGAGAATTATATGTATTATGTAGATCTGTTCGAGATACACATAGTTAAGTCACAAAAAACTGTTAATTCGAAGGTGCAACCAACCTTGATATTTTTCAAACGCAATAAAAAATGCATGTATCGTTGACATTAATTACTGTGGCATAGTAACGATCAATGAGTAACTCACAATATTGTCGTACTTTTTATATCAGAACAACATGGTAGCGTGCGAGACGTGTCGGATACGTCACCAACTCTTAAAGCTGCGTAACAAACGGTGACATCGCAGGTTGCTATTGGCTTTGTTTAGATTTTAAGTCCGTAATACATCCTGCTATATACCTACTTCGATTGTTCATTCCCATTTATAAAAAGCAACATTAATGTACAACGAAACCTTCGTAGTGGTTAAAGGAAAAAACTTGACTGTCATTAGATAAATAGCTAATAGTCGTGAGAAACACAGTTGGAAAAGTGTTCATTAGTTAGGTACTTTTTACAATAATAAAATCATATTACCTCTAAAGTTGGGTATGTGTGTTAAAACATCAGTTTGATTGCGTGATAGGTTATGAAGAATACTAATCTAATTGACTCGATTTTAGTAGAAACATGTTTGTTGATCATATAATCGGCACAGACTTAACGGACTGGTGTTGGGCACAAACACATGATGTTAATCGTAAAACTTAGGTTTTATATAAGTAGTTATGAGTCTATATATGTCGATATTATTCAGAAAATATGTTACAGAAAATGACACGTCCGTGTTCTTATGACTTATTTATACGTAAGCATAATTAATCTTAGACACGAATAACCTGACGAGGCACTCTTGCCTAACATGGTGATGATGTTCCCACATTGTGCGTTCGCGTGCGGTATTAAAATGGGAATACCTTTATAACTTTAACTCACCAGTGTGTCCATTATTAGAGACGTGTACGTTGTCGATGGGGTCGTCGAACCCTACAAACACGATGTCCGGTAACGCCACCTGTTTCACTCGCAGGACATTGATGTTGATAGGACTCTGGTGCTTGCCCGTGCATTCCCGATATCGTTCTCCCCAATGCGTCGGACCTTTAAAACGAACAACAGTAATTATTAACTTTTAACCTTAGTACTACTTGTTTTAGTACTTATTGTGTTATATCGTATGGAAATTTTATGTTTATGGAGGTAATATTCCATCCTCTTATATTTTAATCAAACGCATCATGGGAGTACTCACGGCTCACGACTCATACTTTTCCACTGCTTTGTAGCAGTTCAGTTTACTATAAAGTTCTTTCTGATCTTAACTCAAAAGAGGAGATTCATCCATAGCAAATAATTCGCTTACCCCAAAACCATTCCCCTTTAAAGATAATTCAACGTAGGTAAAAAGTCTATATTTGTAAAAAAATACCTATCACTCCGTCGTAACCGAAATCTTCACCGTGACTCATTTCAGGCACTGAAAAAAGGTAAACAAGTAAGGTTAACTACAGTACAATTCAACTTCCTTTGTTAATTTTCTTAAAATTTCTACCTGTAACGTTGGAAGGAAAATATTTCTTTGTATGTTATACATTTTATGTAAGGTTTAATAATTACTCGTATATAATTGTCTCTTGTGTTGTTTGAACATGCGAACCAATTGTTGTATGCAGTAGGTATTCCTTCAATACGGCGATGTGGGCAAGTGCCCTTGTATTCAGACTTAATACCGGAAAATTATGATTACACTATGAAATGATCAACATGTATGTGAATTACACTCGAGTGGCTACTCTACTCGCTAAAACCTGTATAAGTACATTATGATACCACAATCCGCCAGTGCTATATTCATTTCTTTTAAAAAATCGTCACTGTATGTATTCAATTACATTTGTTTTTTTTTCTATTTGTCTAAACCAGTTTGGCTTAGCAATTTATTGAGAACCGTATTTAAATATGTTTCATTGATTCAAGCGTATGATAACTACCTGAGGAAAAAATAAATCAGTAACCTACGAGAAGTAATAGGTACGACAAATGTTAAGTCGCGGCTACTTCCACTGTAGCAATAAGGCAAAAAATAACTACCTGACCGGACTATACGCATGCCCACGTAACTGGCAAGTTCAAAAACATTAATAAAATCATGAGACCATTAGCCTTGTAGAGGGCGATGTGTTTTTCACCTCGTTGCCACGGCTCAAGGTATTTATTAATCTTTTTTTATGCGACAACTTTTTGTTGACCCGGAGATGCCATCAGCTCCTCGTCATTGACATCAGGTAATGTACCTACTGCGGTTCTTTCTAATGAGGATAACACTCATATTATTGTTGATACTACATATATACCGAGTAAATTAAATTTCCAGAGTACAGCTTAAAATCAAGGGTTTTAAAGAACCATTAGAATTGTTAGTCTGGACCTGTATCACCACCACATCCATTGCGCTACAATGCAAATAATAAAGCAGACATTCTGAGATTCTGACACACATCCGATCACATTAATTGTAGCTGAACCTTGCTTGGGAACCATTCATATACAGGTAAGACATTCGTCTTTCGTCAGTAGCCTCTGGGCTGCCTTGATCGTTTAACATCAAATGACCTAAAATCCAGTTAGTTTCTGTTAGTAGGTACTGAAATATTTTTGTCCTATTATGTACCTATCTCCTATGATCTCCCGAAGTACTGCTTATATACATTAATTTAAAATAACATCTTATGTATAAAAAATATTTGTGGTTTGTGCGTATGAGGCCTTTGTGAGTAAGTTTTTACCTACGAAAATTTTAAAACAGTTACATATGTTTTCTATGTATACAGAAACAAATCTAAAAATATTATATGTATGTAATATGCATAAATGATATATTGAAGACACATGCCAAAAACGAGTCGATGGTTTACATCTCGTATGAAATGCACTCGAAAGCAGTTTGCATTAATATCATGCATTACACAGCAATATTTCATAATAAAAGCTGTTATATTGCTTTATTTAATTTTAAGAATTGAGAAATCAATGTACACGATGTTTACGACGCAGTTGTGGTCTTCATAACACCAAGAAGTCAGGGTTATTCGATATCGCGATGCAAGTATAACTCTAAGGTTTTGGTTATTGTTTGAAAATGGGTCACCGTCGACAAAGTAAGTATGCCGTAACTAACTAAAGCGTATCAAGTTCATTGATAAAAATAATTAAAGCGATAGGTAAGTGTTGTTGTTGATATTGACCTTCTGTTCTTGCCAATTATTACGTCACGGATACTTTGCATCTATAAAAATACAATAGAAATGGAGCATAAAGTATAATTTACTTCATTCAAATGTTTGTCAGTGTCGACTAATAATGATTTTGATGCTTTATTGATACGTATAAGATTGTTTTTCAGGAAATAATGAACGTGAAATTTGGCCAACATATAACAATGTTATTTCTTTAATCCACCTAAATGGCAAATAAAGTCTCAGTTGGCTCATTTGATCACCAAAATTGCATCCACGTGGAAGTAACACAATAGTAGGGAACTTTATAATTACATTCATTATACGAGCTACGGCCAAAAATTATATTACTAAAACGAATGTATAATTATAAAATTAATGCGCCACTTGGCGCCAAATATGCAGATCTGGTGATATGCTACCAAAGGCATCTCTGTTTTGTGTACGTGTTTATCTCTGCGCTGACAGTTTTGAATACAAATATAATATACCATCAATAAAAGTTAATACAAAACATAAATACTTCGCGCTTAACCTACTGTGCAAATACCTTGGAAGGTTTCACATTGTTTCAAATTTGGCAATTTTTACGGACACTTTTGATTCTAGAGGTCATTCTCTAAAACACAATTTAACGCCATTGTAAATAAACTTTCAAGGAGTTTATAGTGACCCCTACTTAAATGAACTTTATTTATAAAACCTCCATTATTTAAAACTATGCAAATGCAGGAATTCAACAGACATTTTATAAAACAAAGAATTATCGAATCGTATAATACACGTTATATTCAGACGTCAAATAATGGGATCTATTACGTTTACAATGTACCTAATTTGCGTGTGTTTTATGGCGCCATAATGAATCGATAATATAATAAGTATATTATGTTCGCTGCAGTGTATTATATGACTAGATGGATCTGACGTGGCATACCCTAAATTGTACATATGCCAAATCAATACGAATCGCTAACAGCCCTTACTTGGCTGACTACTAGTGTAAAGTTTTCATAATCGTTTCCGTGCTTCAGAGAGCACGTTAAACTGTCGATCCTTGTAGATAACTGTCAGTTGAGTAACTGTCAATCGACCCCGTCGTGGAGTTATTTTGGGAAGGTGTCATAACTCTAGCTAGAGTTGATCATTATTTGTATTGTATTTATAGAAATGTGTTAAAGAGTGCCATTTCGTAGCAGATCCGAGTGCGGTAGTAATCTTATAGGCCCTACTGCTGCGCACCCGGATCCCCCAAACAACTGCGGGATGCCTTGAAAATATTGCATTATGTAACTTTCTTGCGAAATCGCCGAGACAAGATGCTTTTAAATTGCTTAGCCATAGTTAACTGACGATAAAAACCGGGACCGACTACTTAAGGTGTACCTACTTGTGAGCAAGGAAAAACCTCGTGGATATTTTCCACTAGCGATTATCCATCCAAGTGCAGACCGCGCCCGTGTTGCTTCACTTTAAATATCGCTCGCAATCCGCAATCGCGTCAGGGCCATCACCTCATTATCCGAGTGTAGCAAGTCGTTGGAGGAATAATATAAACTAAGTGGGACTCGTGATATTACCTAAAAGATGTTGGATATTATCTAAAAGGTGTGTTGTACCAAGTTAAATGAGCATAATAGTTTTTGTGGAAGAACGACTCTGCTTACTAAACAGTCGAACAATTTCTTTTACAAAATCTGACTAGAACTATGACAAATTCTCTTTTGCTATTTGCATTTTTTGCTTGTATTGCTAAAAACATTATCGCGATCATTGCAAGCTTTACAGCTGCGCTATGCACTCAGGCGTGTTTCCTGCCGGTTGCACGTTGCATCGTTGCACTATTTATACTTTATCTAAATCTCACAATAGCCAATTTAAGTTGCATTTTCAATTTGTAACTTTACCAATACATTTCGTATTATATTCGTTTTAGTATAGTTAATGCTATACTGATCTTAAAGTATAATAAATATTTTTTTTTTTTTGTTGCGAGCAGTAGGTTCCTACAGGCGTAGTGGTATTTCAGCTTCTGAACATAGTGCTGGCCTTGGCGACTGGACTTTATTTCAGAGAGAAGCACAGGTTTGCGTGATTGATAAACATATTTTTCCAGACATAATGCATACCTATTGTGACTTAAAGATAACGAATCATACTTTTAATATTTTTTCTCATTGCAGGTCATTTTGTATTTGATCCACCGAACAACTATCTAACTGTAAAAGTATGACTCTACATGATTCCTTGTACAAAGTCAGCGTAATATCTTGTCTCGTGCACGTGCTAAACAATTTTTGCCAAGTCTTTGTGTACTAAACATGACAGCAATGCGACAGATAAATAATAAACAATCGCCATATAATATCCACATGTCACAAACTATTGGATAACAAAAGACTGACAATGGCGCCATTGTGCTTCTTACTCAATAATTCAAATCCTAATAGTCCTATATAATATAAATATGTTCGTTTACTGGAAGTTTGTATTAATATTATAGTGTATCTGTTCTGTTTTGTTCGCAACTTTGAGCTATTAACAAAGTTTGTAATACCATACAATTATACTATGTAACAAAGTTTATTACAACTATGAGAAACCATAGATTATGTATAACCAAAGTAATTTTTTTTTTCAATTTATACTAAACTACTTTCGTGATTTAGGTAATCAAAACACTATGCTTAACTACGCAACCTTACAAAAGACGAATGCAACGGCCGGTACTTGTTTTTACCGCAAACTAACAGTGAATACTGTTGTTAGGTTGGTAAGGAACCGGTTAAAAATACGCTTGTATGTAAGGGCTTCCACAGTTTTTTATGGGTAGCGTAGCGATCATATTGAACGCCTCCTCATCTGTGCGTTCATGACATCAGTCCTTATTTATTTTTAAGCCGCGCTGCAAAAACGAGGGCTCTTTAATAGGGGAGTTTAACATTGTGCGTCTGTCTGTGGCATCCTAGCTCCCAAACGGATAAACCGATTTGAGTGCAGTTTTTTTTAACCGAAAGTCTTGCTGGTTGGAAATTTTCGTATTTAACAAATGTTTAATGTCAGTGGCATTTGCTAAATTACTGGCTAAATCTGTCTATCAATATGTTCACGCTTTTCCTTGCGGGGTAGGCAGTGAGGATATTACGGACGGATGAAGCACCAGAAGGAAACGCAAGGAAACCAAGACCAACACGTACTATTACTTTCTCCTATTTATATCGGGGATTTATTTTTTTGTTAAGATTCGGTGTAGATGGCCCTGAACTAGGTACCTACTGAAATTATACATTTCAGGCGATGACCATGTCTATTCATTTGGCAATTCCGTCACTTACTTACATTCGATAACTATTTATCTTTGAATCGTGTAATAATAAAACATTATTATATTATTTATACTTCTTTCTCTGTATAGTTTGCTAAAATAAGAATAAGTTAGTTAATATAACATACATTATCTAAATAACTAAAAAGACGCAATACATAAATAACAAAACTAGGCCGGCCACTCCACTAACATCTCTAATTGACATCAAGTTGTAATTTATAGTTATGATTATCAATCCGGGGTGTGCGTAATAATGAAAATTATTCGTATTATTAATTGCATATTTTAATGATCTTTTGACTTTATGTCAAGATTATTTGAAATAGGCATAGCATTTGCGTCTGATAATAATTTTGCAAGTTTAGATGTATTATTTAACCTATTTTATCCTACGCAAACTATGAACTGATAAATTATGTGCAATCAAATTAGCTCAACATTGCAATTATATTTATTAAATTGCGAATTAATTGACGGTTAACGATATATGAAGCTTAATGTGGAGGATCTTTAATGTCTTTTCTCTGAGTTTTAGAACTTTGTAATAATGTTTTACTATTTAAAACACTGCTAGGTAATCGTGATGCACGAACTCACTTTTACGAGTGTCTTACCTAAAACGTTTTTCAATCTTCGTTATTTTTACGCTTTGGAAATCACGAAGTTTTTCTTAAGCATAACTTACGTAATGACGTTTTGTTTAAATAGAGAAAATAAGATTGCATTACGTAAACTAGTGAGAAAACAAAGATTGTGAAGATAGCGTGTGAATTAAGCGTTAAAAATATTACAGATATTTTTACAGGTACTTAATAGATAAAGTTTATGTAAAATAAAAATATATCTATTTTCTTGTAATTGACATTACCTGTTATGAGTATTGTCTTAGTACTTTGACTTACTACTTACTATACATCCTAACTTTCTCACAAAAATCAACATACCTACTTTTTGACTCAACCTACAGCAAGAAGAAATGCTAAATAAATAATTTAGTTAACATTAAAAACATTTGCAATTCATCCTAACATGTGTAAATATTAATAATACCACTACACGAACCAAATATGTATATTCTTTGAAATATAGGTAGGTACGTTCTGGAAGCTTTCCGACCTACTGATCTATCAAACCAAATATAATTGATCAAGCCTAAATTTACTTTTTTCATCAGCATTAGAATTAATTAAGTATAAGTGAAACTTCTTCGAAATATAAATAATTACCAGGTACGTCTAAGGAGGTTTTGGCGGTTTTTTTTTCTTAAGGTTAAAATTCAATATTCACACCACAATTATTATTTGCGCATGCTTCATAAAATTAGCGGTAAGAAAAACAATTATTCTGATTAGGATCTCCGGTTCGAGCACAAAAAACCGGAGTTTTCGGTTGAAAACTTCAATTGAACACAAGGAGGTTTCGTTGTTCTTGTGTAATTGTTATTTTACAGATTCGAAGAATATAAAGTTCGGTAAGTAGCTCCTTATTTTTAGGATAACGCAATTAACCTATACCAAGGTAGCCACACTATAAGTAGGTATACTTATTAGAAAGACTTCCAGATATTTTCTTTAATTTAATGCAGAGGTTGAAACAGGTTATTTATAAGACAGCGTTATTATACCTACTTATGAAAAATGTATATAACGCAGTTATGCACAGTCGTAACTTTAATTACCCAGTTTTAGATCCAATATTGAGAAGAATTTACAAGGATAACAACAATAGATACCTACATATATTAAATGGTAGGTTAATATCTCAGTTATAACAATGATTACATGACAGGTGTTTATATAATCATATATAATAGAAATAGACAATATCCGGATATAAAACATATAATATCATATACTTACGTAAGTATTACACGAAGACCGTTCCACTGGTTTATACGATTATGAGCCGTACTGAGAGTGATTTATTAGCCCTTTGTAAATAACAATAAAAAAGCAATAAATACCGAAATAAATTTATTACATTTACTATTTTAGTTTTTCAATACCGAAAACAGTTAGAAGTAAGTTTCATCATCATTAACCATTCTATCGTTCCACTTCTGAACCGGGGTTTTGTCACAGAATGAGAATACTAAGGCCTGAGAGAGAAACGTCGCTGACCAGGAGCAGATTATCAGATTTCATGCTTTAGACGTGATTACGGTCAAATGTATAGCCATTTATTTTATTATTACGTTTCAGTTTGACTTCGAACCCACCTGATGTTAAATGAGGTACAGTCTAAGACGTAGCACTCTTGCCAAGAAAATATCTATTCACTGTTATTTTAAATAATTCCAAGTTATGCGTATCGGGAAACATGGGGTCTGGGAGGGAGGTCCGTTCCTTGGCTGTCTGTACCAGAAACGCTTAATTCGGTTTAGAGGAGTATCGCGCAAGTATGGATGGTAGCGAGGGGTAGCTACGTTATTTATACTAAATAACATTTCAAATATACTAAGTAACATATAATCTTAAATACCGCATTGAAGCTATTGATGCTTCAATGTAGTATTTTTTATAGATAATATTTGTGACCGAAACAATAATAACTGAAGTTAGTAAGTAGTTTTTTCTTCTGTCTGTGACGTTTATACACAGTCCATTAGATATTCAAAGGCAAATACTTTTTGATCTCTTTTTATGTATTTATGTGTCGAAACAAATAGGTACATAAAAACATATATGCGACACGTGAACCTGAATTGGCTACTGCTACTAAACGTAGTTTTATGAAAGCGTAACATTGTTACAATTTCAAACAGTACCAACCTAATAAATCACATCAATGTTGGAGTTGCTCAGTAATAAATCTCAAAATATTTTCACACATAAGACACTTACGGCTAATACATTAAATACTCGTAGTCCTAATTAAGACTTCTGAAGCTCAAGGATGTCAATTTCAAACTACTGCCGGCACTGCCCCCACGATTTTAACTGGATAACTAACACGGACGTGATCATCGACCAATAGGATTATATACGCGTAATTTTTACCGGTGAACGTGTGGAAAGGCTCCAGAACATGCCTTCCAATTATTTGTTTTATAACGCCTAACGTTTTATAATTTGTTGTATAACAAAAACAAGTATTGCACTTGGTTTCAGTCCAACTGCTGAAATTAAATTTATAATTTGTAGTCATAAGTATGTAGGTCATTGTTTTCACAGAAATTTGCATTAAATTTACATTCACTGAAAAGATACATATTAGGTATTTTATTAAATGTTAAATTTTTAAAATAACACAATATACTACGATTACTGTAAATACAAGTTAAAGCATATTTAGAAAGGTTAGTGATTAATGTCATGTCAGTAATATATGGTCTGAGTTGCTTTAAAATGTTACAGTGTAGTCTTACTGTTCACAAAAATAATACCAAAGTAAAAACTTTCAAACAATAAAACATTTAAGAGCTATGTAATTCTTAGTATCAAAAGCGAAACGTTGTTAAGATTTCACTTTCGAGCGCTGTTAATACCCTACATATAATGTGTCTTCATATTAAATAAACGTGACTCACGATTAGTTTGAATATTAGAAATATGGAACCAAGTAGCCACACAAA
>DWDX01002851.1:0-14248 GCA_018245675.1 Agara michaeli | reverse complement strand
TACCATAGATTGTCACCACTTACTGATGTAAAGGAGGCGAGTGTGTGGTCGCAGTTCAGAAACGCTGTTAGTTGTCTCTGGACAACATAATAGAGTTTTTTCTTCCGCGACCGCGCGCCGCGAGCCCGCGAGCCCGGTTCACTGCGCGCTTGTGAACCAATATATTATATGTACATCATCCAATAAAATATCGTGTCCACTCCGCTCCGTCTATGCTATATTGTATTGTAGTGTGTGAATTCAAATTCAAATTCCTTTACTCAATGTAATATATCCATCGGCTTTAACTCTGGTACAAACCGGTACCAAATATAATTCCTAGCGCTCTTTAAAGTTTAGAATATAAAATGAGCTACGATGTGTTTAGTCCGGTAATGAGCCCTCGTGAGAGCTTATCGTACAAATCGAGTTTTGTATCTATGACATGGGAAGCAGAAGCAGTAGTTCTTAATGCAATATTAGTTACTTTTAATGAGTAAGAGAACACGAATACGACTATAGTTTACCTGCCCCGTGTCAGTTAGTATGAGTACAGTTAGTAATAGTTAGTATCTACCGTTAGTGTAAAAATGCTTTTAAATTGTGTTGTTGAAGAAGTTTTCAGCGAGTAGCAATGTTATCTCGTGTAGTTTACAGCTCCGTCCCGCGCCGCGCGCCGCCGCGATCGTAACTTCCCTGCGATACTCGTAGCTTGCTGCACTATACTGTTACACTATTTTCCTTACTCTCTTGTTTTATTCACTGTGCTATTAGGGACTTATCGCGCCGATAAAAAAAAGAAAGAACAGTTTGCTGCGGTTATTCCGTCTATAAAAAAAGGAGAACCGAATACTTCCAATTAATTATTTTTGATTTTTTTTCAAAATCTGGCTACCAATAATGAACAGTTTAATAACAATAGTAAGAAATAAGAAAAATTAAACATATGCATAACTTGGAAGGTACATAACAACAAGCCGCAAGCCTAATGCTCAATATCTATTACATACCTCGTTTCCCTAAGAAGGTACCTACGAGTATATCTTATTAACGAGTTCGTGTTATCTATTCCCCATTTTATTTCAATTTATATAGCGATAGGATTCCATTACTCCATAATGTTATTATTGGGCTCGTTCTACTTAGTCGAGATAAGCCCGTAAGAGAATCCGAGTAACAAATTGGATAGGATTTTCCCAAATACACCGTACAGCGAGGGTCGTTAACGAATCTCGTATTACACGAGCTGAAGGCTGTGCACGCGGTCCGTAATCTCGCACACTCATGTAATCAATAGCGAAACACATTATCATACCTTAGATAATATATTATGTCATAATTTTATCGAAATGTGAAAATTATCGGATGAGGCGACATCGAGGTTCTCCGCGTGAGGTGGGCCTCCCACCCCCACGAAACTCTTATATTACATTTAATCTTATAAAACTGCTGAAGTAGATGCTCTTCCAATATGGGGGTGACAGGAGCCGGCTAATATGGCAATGCCCGGCAACGGTCGGCAACGCTCGATTCGTCCGAATCAATTTTTTATATGGTATTGGTTTCAAATTAAATTTCTATTTTTCCGTGTCGACCGCACCGTTCAGGACTAAATATAATTACACAATGAATTTGAGTTACCTAGTCTAGTATAAATTAATGCAAGGTTCTTTATTCGGTCTAGGTTAGCGTGTGACCGAAATCTTGATGAAAAGCAATAATATGGCCTACCGTGTAATATGGCCGTCCACTAGGATAGTGAATAATTATAAATATCTTTTTCAAAGAAACCTGTAAGTTCATACTCAATAAATACATTTCGTCAAAACTGGTAATTTAAAATCATGAAAAATCTAATTTTGTTATCGATCAGTTATAATAAACAGATAAAAGATAATTTAAGCAAACATTGATTAGAATATTTTGTGCAGCCGACAACAAAACGTGTACATATTATTGATATTACACACATTATTAAAATCGCTAGACTCTTACGTCATGTTGTGACAACATGCGGCATGAAAGTTATAATGGCTTCATTAACAATCCATATATATTCTGTTCATCGTTGCGCTAATTTGATGCATGTATATTCTAATTCAGTTAACAATCGAATAGCAACCGAGAGCTAACGGGCTAGACGAGCCCTCGCCGCGTGCCGGCGGAGTCACGTGCGAGCAGCTCCGAGCCGGGATCTATCTTCACAGCGACGCGGGCGTAGCGGGAGGTGGCCACTGACGACTTCCACCGGCTACGCTAATGGAAAAATTTTCCCCTCTTCCACCATCGTCGTGCACATCTCTAGGCACGAAGGTGCTTACGAGAATTTGAACACGGGCGCCCGGATTATTTTATTCACCCTTATAGTCAATGATATTTGATCATAATAATATATGCAACATCGTAATGGCGACAAAACGACAGACGCGAGGATCTAACGAGTAACGGGACGATGCATCGCCGACGTCTCACAGGGTAACTTAATTAAGCTGCTACAAGTAGTGTTTCAAGAAACATGCCGCACTGCGTCGTATGTGCTAAGTTCGTATGTAGCGACGACCCTCGTTTGTTGTTCGACGGACGGCAACTCCTCGCTACGACGGCAGTTTATGCTGCGCTGACTTCGATAACACCCCGAGGAGATCGGCGCCCGCAGAGTACGCTCGACTTGTTCAGGGAAAGTTCTCTGTTTCGTTTGCATCGAGTTCACAAATTCGTCTTCAAACTGCGTCGTAAGACCCGAGCGCGATGCTCCGTGCAGTAGCGATGCGGAGCCGTGTTTACAACAACAACAACAACAACAGCAACTTAAATAATGACGACAACGGCGCCCAGACACCACTGTTTACTCGAGCTAGTTCAACGTAACTACAGTTCAACATGTTTCCTACATTTTCGTAAAATTCCGTATAGTATATGTATATGCGATTATAGAAAATAATGTATTTGTTTTTGTTTATAAACTATGCAACAAAAATCTATTCATCTGTACAATTTAATAAGACTAGAACGATTATACCGGTCTATTGCAGAGCAAATGACGGTATGGTACTATCATATCTACCGAGATACAGTATTACTATGTATACCTAATAATGAACGTTTATTGTTCAAAGGGAGTAAAAAATAAATGGAAAATACAAAACGCAGCTCGCTTTGAACACGTAAACGGCACAAATGTTCGTCACACTCGTACCTCCTCGCGCCCCGAACACAACGCATCTATCGTAACACAAAGCCGGCTCTCGGATGCATCCCGGTCCGTCTACATGCATTGGGCACACTCTCCGTTTGCTCATCTTTCAGCGAACGAAACAAGCTGGCACCAAAATTCTGATTTTGAGAACAAATACGAATATTTTTTTAAATATTTTGTAAAATGAACGATAAACAGTAATAAATTTTACAATTGTATATTACATTGTATTTTACAAACTTATTTTCCTTTATGGAGTTAAGAAATGTATCTTCGCACATTTACCTGCCGGTTTGTTTGGTGTTAGAAACAGCACGAGCATACTTGAAATACGACTGGAGTGTACGAGTATACTCGACGACTACCAACAAATTCGAACTCGCGGCATGTCACCAATATTGACATTAGATAAACGACTATGGATCCTATCCCCACCCCTCCTCCCGTCACCCATGTGACGACAAAACCCTACCAATATGTAATGAAAATAAATCCCCATTCCCCAAACGAGTTTTATATTCGAATGTAGATGAACAAATATTTTTTTTATATAACTGAAAGCCTTCGGAAGTTCTGAAATAAAAGCATTGGACAAATATAAAAGAAAAGGATGGGGAACGTGATTTGCGAATCCTTAAGGAAAATGAAATAATATGTTATTTCTCGTCTGACCCTCGAGCAGGTTCGGCCGCGGATTACAACCCATTAGACGCGGGACCGCCGGCGCCGCGGCGCCCATTACGCTTAGATTATTTTGGGCGAACAGGTCCCCTACCCTCAACACGATACACTACTCATTAAGTGTCTTTCGTCGCCGACATGTTCTGCTAATCCTGCCCAATTTCTCAATTCCATACGAATATTTCCCTTTCATGATGGAGTACAAAACGATTGGCGTGTTTTAATACGTTATGCAATACCGCATAATATACCACGTAGAACAACATAGTACGAGCCGCTACAAACATCACACACAGTAGTTAATGCGCCAAGCGGAGACAGATCGCACTCCCGACGAAGAGACATCTCAGTTTCGCAACAATTCCGATTCCACGGTCGCGACTTCGCCCCGCACACGACGTCCGCCCGAGCCGCCTCGTTGGACTGAACGTTGTTTGTGTTGTATGACTAATGGAGAGCTATGTCTGTTGCGAACTACTCCGGCTCGAACGATGTGTTCCCATACGTCTAACATATAAGCTCTCTGAGTTACGAGCCCGGCGCCATCTATCGCGGTGAGAGCGCTCGTGTCGTGTAGCCAGTGTGCGGGCGGTCGTGTGACTGATTGAGACCGATCTCTGTTCGGAACTGTTCGAACCGATCGGGCCGCAGGGCGTGTCGTACACTACAATAAACCCGCTACTGTATTCAATACGCTTAGTTACGTATCACTTCACGGATGACTCGGAACGTGAAATAGGCCATGAAATGTTTGCCGTGCTTCCGAGGATTAGGACGGTGCTGTAGCTATTGAATATAATCGTTTACTATATTTTACAAGAATAACAATGTGAAATTATGTAATGGTTTCATACATGATGAAATTAGCAAGGCTGCTGCTTTTTCAGCTTGCGAGCCTTATGTAGGAGTCGCGGAAAAGATCACAAAAGAAAAATATCAATTAAAACATTAACTTCTCAAATGAGGATAGACTTTACATAATCTAATTAATAAATACGCCTACCTTACCAATTTTGGCTTAGAAACAAACATTACCTAAATGTTTACAGAAATCGCGCGCGAAATTCCTTCCCGCTTCACTACATTTATCGAGTAGAATCGATCCCATTGAATGAATCAATATTAGAAATTATAAAAATGGTACCTTTAATGTTGTCGCTGAACAACGAACTAAAGGAACCACATTAAAAGAAGGTTTCGCTAAATTCGCAACAAGGATAGTTTTTTCTTTAAAGATAATATTTCAGTTTACATTAAATACCAGATGACCACGCTAATATTCACCGGATCGCAAGTAAAATCTAAGTGTAGTTAATAAAATCGTGCTTATAATGCAAGCGAGCGTTAAAAACAATTACTGTCCCCTAGGGATGAGACAGCAAACCGTAGGCATTCTTTAACAACAGCATTGTTCATATCCTCGAACAATCGTCGATCCTTCTCGTTGTAGTAACTATAGCGATATCTTTAAATATAATACTTATATTTTGACGATCCAAAGTATAACGAAAATCAAATTAAACCGCTCTGCCACGCTCGCAGTCCTGCAAGAAATAATGAAACCACTCAAGTGGAGCTTACCGTTGCCGGTAAGCAATAATAAAAGTTTGTATCGCCGATAAATTTCCTGGCGAGTAGAGGCGGAGAGCGTCCGCGCCACCGCCGCAGCGCCGGACGCGCACTATTGTTCCCGATCATTCTTAACTTTTCAATCCACCCGCGCCCGTCGAGCCGCGAAGGGGCCGAGGCTCGACTTCGATGGCCTGTTAACGTTCTCGTAAAGGAACTTTTTAACTCGCTCCTGAAATCGGCCAACTTTACGCTGTCGGAACTTCTCCTTGTCTCGATAGTCGAGAACCAATCGATCGTTCGGCGCGCAGTCACCGAAGGCTTTCGCTATGAACGACTCAAATTGCTTCCCGCTAGGCTAAGCCGCCGTCCATAGAAAGCACGACGAAGATGTTACAAAGGCGTAATTTAAGGCAGGCGCCAGGCGGCCGCTCGCAGCGCTGGTCTCGATTATCTTTGTTAGAAAACAGGAATTATCGGAAAATATTTTTACCATAAATTGGTATCCATTTACTTTTTTAGCAATACCTTCTCACGAATCGTTAAAACGTAAACACTAAAATTTCTATAACCGTATATGATGCGGAAAGTACGCTACGGCCACGGACAATTGTACAATGGGTTCGATGTACACATCGACAGAGTTCTTATGGGGGCTTAATAGGGTTTAAAACGGTACTCGACGAGTGAGTGAGTCGGCAACCGCATGCTTCTTGCCGGATCCTACATTCCGTTGCATCGCCTCCAGCGCGAAGTTCCGATTTGTTAACGCCAGAAAAATGAGCTACTCGGTAATGTGGCGACAAGTTTTAATGGACGTTACACTCGACGACCGGCGAAAAGTTAAAATGAACATAAAATTTAATCAACAAACTATAATATCACTCGCAAAGAAAGGATCACTAGACTATGTTGAAATTTTAATTGCAGTTTCACTCATCAATACACTTCTATGCTCTTAACTAAATGACTGCAATATCATAATTAAAGCAGTAGTACGATAAAAAATTAATCGCAACCATAAAATGGAAACGAAACGGTTCCAAAGCTCTGCCCTCCGCGAGCGGGACGGCAGCGCTCACGTTCTGAACGAAAACAATAATCGTAATTATAGCCAAAGAACGCGTCCCATATTTCGCCGTAATCAAATTCATTGCGGATTCTAAGGCGCGCTAGATTTCCCTCGGGACCACGTTGCCGAGCGATAGTCGGCAGATATTTGCTACACGCGGTCCACCTGACGCGTTGCCACACTAATACATCCATCGATAATATATGGATGACTTTTTTAAATCACTGCAATACCTACTTGTAGCTAAATTAAGCACCGTGAACTATAATTGCAGGTAAAAGTTTCTGAAAATTACAATAGAACTTGAATCGGAACAGTTATCGGTATTGTTAATCAGCGAACGACTGAAACCTCGCTCCTATCACACTCGGCAAACTCGCGACCCATTTGAAATGCGCAACACACAATACGCGTAACAGTATCCACTGGCGACGGATTTCAACTCGACCGGCTCAACGCGCAATTAAAACAACTTCAAACTTACCGATCTTAACGGCATTGCGGAAAGGCCAGTTTCACGCGTCGCAATCGTGTAATATTTGAACACGGTTCGGTCAAAATGGATTTGTTCCCGCCGACGCCGACCGCCGCCCGCTATCGAACGGTTTTCGCGCGCTTTAAACGATGTGTCAAACCGTTTGAAAGGTAGGCACCGAGCCGCACTGCGTTCCGAATACGTTGCTAAAACGCTTTGTCAGCTCGTTTATATCTCGAATAGTACCTAGTTGATAATGAGATAAATATCGCTAGCAATAAAGTTGTAGTAAGACGTCGTGTCATATCTTACGTATGTAAAAGCTGTGAGTAATATTTTATTCAATTACTCCACCGCGCACTTAACTGAGGCGCTACGTTGTAGACTTTGGGTTTGATCCTTGTCATTCTTAGATCCCGGCGACCAGGTGATGAAGATAACGATGATGAATGTGAAACTAAAGGCCGATAATAAGTTTCAATGGCTTCATGTCGCGATATCTACGTCAAACGTATTATGTGTATGTTATGTGATATTAAGGGATCGCAGCATCCCGGAGACACGAGTACCAAAAGGCTCATAAGTACAACGATTTATCTTAGATCAGTACCTCGGAAAATTTTCGTGTTTTATTGTATTTACCGCACCCTTAGAAATTATACATTAGAACGAATTATACATTATCTTATCTACGTGTACCTGAATGATTTTTTCAATACATTGAAGCATCAAAGCCGTAACAATCTTAATTAAGTTAATAGAATGATACGATTGATCACAATTACAATCTCGTCTGTGATTGTGAATCGAATATCAATGCCGAAAGTAATATTTTTTCAGCTGTCATTTCTATTCTGAAAATTAAAATACATATTTTATCGCTACTCCGAATTATTTCTTAAAATTATTTAATCTCGAAATTAATTTAATATTTATAAGAGGGTTCTAACAGCGGGACCTGCCCAAAGGAAAGAAGAGTAGCGAAGTAGGAATCGTTTCACTTAGTTCCACCGACGCTTCCAGACATTATCTTTTAGGAATCAACAGCTGGAAATAAACCTCTCCCGCTCGGTGCCACTCCGAATGCTCCTGGGCCATCTAATCCAGCGGTATCACGCAGTCTCCTCAGACAGACAGAAAACAATGCCACCAGACATCAGGTTTGCCCCTTGGAACCCGTCGTTTCTACGTATTAAATAAATAAATGATGCTGTTAGTGTGACACTAAATAAATAAATTTACATCTATATGAAAACGATGAGCACTTTAAATAAAGTTATGCCCAACATATAGACGAGTGCGAGGAGTTTTGCGCAAGCTTCGTTCCCAACTACCGAAACCTGAAGGGGACCCGAAAGCGATGAACGATATGCTCGACAAAGTACATATGATGTGTAGACAAACTATCAAAACGTAAATGAAATAATTTGAATTCGTATATACGCCGTTCGCTTATGAGTTAGGAGTGGGCCCGCGCGGCCGGGGACGGCTCGTAGAGAAATTATAATTTGACCGCGATCGGGGCACAAATGGAATACATAACGAGAGCTAATTTGACCGCCCACATTAAAACTCCAATTACTAGCTATCAAAGTGGAATGTACGCTACTTATTTTGCAACTCGCTTTAGTACCCACAATCATGTTTTTAACGAGATATTGTAGAATCCCGTTAATAAAATCTCTTTGCATGTACATATGTAGAAGTACGTGTAAAGTGCGCAAAGCCAAGTAAAGCAGTACGTGTACATTTTTTCTATCCTTTTATTACAGCTGCGGAGCTGGACATGTACGGTCTCTTGTCGTAATAACATTTATTGGTTACCGTTATGGCCACTAATATTGAAGTTTAACAATTTGTATAAAAATAAAAATTTGTGTCACACAGATATAAACATTTATTTTCACTTCAAATCCTTTTTAACTTTCCAATTGTCCACAAGATTTTTTTAAATTCGAGAGTTTTGTAATAGGCTCTTTCCAGCGTCGTCGCCGACATCACACGACAATAGTCACAGTGTCAAAGTTGACACTGTGGGGTCATAGTCTGTCGTGGTTGACGTCGATGGGTCGAGACACGAGAGCCGGTCTCTCGAGTCCCTCCAGCCGCCATTGCCACTATCGGCGGATTTGACGTTGCGTACGATTCGTCCTTCGGGTCCAAACAGACAGACTGCTTCCACTTTTTCTGGAAACATACGTGACTTATAAACTGCCGACGACATCTCCATCAGCGATCGATCCAAATTCTCAAATTGTTTGGTCGAGATCACTCTTGGAAACACACACGCTACGGTGAGGATGTCGCCTTTTGGAAAGTTTTTGAACAAATTGAGTAACGAGTTACCCCAGCTGCAGTCATCGTACATGCAGTAAAACGAAGACAGCGCTAGAATCTTTTTCCAGACAGTTTTATTAAATGCAATTCCCGCATCAAACGGAGGCCCCCAATACTCCAACGTTAATAAATGAGTGTCCAAATTGCCGGTGAACATTCCGCCGAATGACAGAATTTCGACTTTAGAAAAATAAGACAGAGAACGCTGAGCGTATTGTAGCATATGTAACAAATCCGGAACGACGTATTGACTTTCTTCCAGAAAAATAACAGTACCGGTGTGAGTATGGGAGCACGGCATTCCACCGAAGATGAAGTTGGCCGTCCACCACCAATGTTGCTTCCGTTCTGTCAGCTTCGCATCGCGCTCCGCGCAATACGTTACGTTCGTAGGGCGACTTCCGTCCACACAGTCTTCGGGATCGACGCCGGGAAATATATTGGGATGGAGTTGCAGGGAATGCGGATAAAAAATCTGAGTTACTCTACAGAAATTAATTCTTTCGATCAACCGATTTATATGTTCATTGTAATAACTGTGGGAAAAGACTAGTAAAACAGAACCAACGTACCGCACTTGCGCGAGCGATACAATGAGATACTGCAGTCTTCTTACGTCGCGATGTACTCGAGCTACGAGGATCGTCGTCTGCGCTCCGACCGGACCGAACCGCTCGCAGTTTCTCACTTCGGACTTAGCGTTCAATTCTTGTTAAGTTTTAACTTATCGATTTCGACCGTTCCACTCGTCGGCAAAGCGTCGTACATTAAATACTTTTGTAAATCTTTACCGTTAAATATTGACTCTCGTTTCAAGAAAAATAATGTAACATACAGAATCAGCAATATAAGTAGAAGAATAAAAGTACCGCCGGCCCTCACTCTGTACATAACTGCAAATATATTCAGTCCAAACCGCCCGTGACTCCACTCACTATCGTTTACGTTGCGTACGACTGACGGCGGTCGTCACTTTGTCTATAAAAGTGGAAATGCAAAAGGATTAAAGATAAAGGTTTTATGAAATTATCACAACCATAATTTATTTATATTTATTCAATTAAAAAAACGATGTGTATTTTTTACCGTAGCGAATTAAGATCTCGATGACGTTTGGGACCGGATGGAAAGTTTTATTTAAAAAAAGCAAAGCGATGTCTCTATAACCGAGAGTAAATAAGGTCGGGCGGCGGCGCGCGAGCGACACGCGCGGCGCTATAAAGTGGATAATCGACATCTTAAAAGATCGAGCTTAATGGAAAAAAAATGTTGAGGGAATCCAGCGAGCAAACAGGGGAGTCGCGCGTGCGGACTTTCCAACTTTCTTCCGACGCACTCGGCTCCCCTAATTTTTTTATCCACAGAAAAATTCAATTTGACTAAGTATATCACTTAAGTACTTTTTACATTACGGGCTTACATTGCTTTTTATTCTTTACGACTTTTGTAACGCCTCCAGACCGGCTCTCGGCGCTCATCCGCCGGATAAACAATATTCCTGTCGTAATGGACTTTATATTGACGTCGCTCCGGAACACTGGTCGGGAAGTCGGCCTTCTGTCGCTTCATTGAAGCCGTTAACTTGTTTATTTTTATGACGACCGCTCGTCGCGGGTGAAATACTCGGTCCCTAAGGAGATAAGGTTCTATGAAGATGTAATTAGTTCAAGTGGCTTGCGCCATTCTAATGGCTTTCAAATAAATGAAGTCTTTTAAAATCAACCATTGTCATTATTTGCCTGCCCCGAGTCGCATACATAGAGTGAAGCACGTCGAATCCTGTATAAAAAGAATAGTTTTAGGTACCCTTTTTTTAAATTTCACACAGCAGCAGCAAACCTATGAAATGTAAAAAAAATTAAATCGAATATTCACTTTTTGTATGACCTAATTTACAGTGACATGCATTTAGGAACAATAACAAAAAAAACAAGGAAACGCCGGGAGGAAAAGGCTCCGTCACATGGACCGGTTCAAGCGTGATTCCATCACGGGCGGAAAGTTATCGACTGAAGCACAATACATTTACTGAGCCGACACGAAATCGAAGTATTTTTCCACGTGATTCCAAAACTTCAGAATTGATTAACGTAAAAACGCACCGCGCTTCGTAAAGTTATGGATGGCTGAAAGTCATTTAGCACCTCGGCGTTACCCCGCTTCGTCGGAGCGAGTAGGGTTGATTAATTACTGTGTACTCAATAGAAAGCACTCCACTTGATCAATTATTTATTACAAAAGTAACGGCTGCAGGCGACACGCGAACTCATTGTGTACCTAGAGAATATTGTAATATGACAATTATTCGTATGTTTAACACTAGTAGATATCAAAAGTACAGTTCTTGCAAAAAAATATTGTCACTATCACTACATACATAGTATAAAACGAAGTCGCTCTCCGCCGTATGTCCCTATGTCCCTATGTATGCTTAGATCTTTGAAACTACGCAACGGATTTTGATGCGGTTTTGTTTAAATAGATAGAGTGATTCGAGAAGAAGGTCCATTATATAGTAGAGACATACTCTTATTTTTGAGGTTTCTAATGTCGCGGGCAAAACCTAGTTATTAAACGAACGCTACAAGTAGCTTTATATGAGTAGACCTATTCGTGTTAGACACCGCCTAAAGTCTGTGGCTGGTGCGCTGCGCTCACTCCGACGCCTGTCCGCCGACGCCGCGCCGATTTGTCGTATCGTGACGCGTCCCGGCGCTCGGGCGGGAAACTGCCCGACGATGACTTGTGGCATCGATACTCGTTTTACGCTTAATTCCATTTCAGCGTGAGCTTCAATGTCGATTCTTATACGGTGTTAATATAATATATGTAGAAAAAAAACAACAAACGTAAATTAAATAAAATTGGTTCCTACAAATATGAACTGTCTTCGTATGATATGAACGGTTTTCGAGTCAATCGGCAGTGAATATAAAAAACTGTTACCCAAGATTTTAACGTATTGTCCTTCGAGCCTTCGAGTCCTTCGAACGTAACGAGTGTTCGCCGACCCCAGCTTTAGGGTACATTAGTGGGCAACCCGGCACCGCTACCCGCACTGCTGCCGCGACAAATGCCAGGTGAAGTCTGCAAACAACACTTAGCTCTATAGATAACGAATTTGCTCGGTTAATTTCCTGTAGGTATATTATCTGTATAAGTAACAATCGAAAATGCACATATTCATGTTTTAAATAAAGTATCACGTATCCACGCTTGTCGTGACTTGCGATCGCAGTCCTGCTTGCGGAGGAGTTCTTTTAATCCATTTGTAGGACAACCCTCGGCACTCGGTTTTACCTCAGATAAAACTTTTTTATTCCTTATTATTGTTGTACGAATGAAAACATGAAAACATCATAAAATAGTGTTAAAGGATGTGTTCAAAATGTAATATGTACGCACCCCCTCCCGGTGAATGATATATTTATCGGCGCGAAAACTCCTATAGAATAATTCACTATACCTTTTATCGACTTAAAACTTTCATAATTCATATTTAATGGGATCGCCACTCGACTTCAGACGGCAGAGAAGGGAGCGGCCATTGATTGTGTGCGAGCCCCATAAAGCGAGCAGCAAATAGGAAGAAGTGGCTCAAACGGTCTCCTAATAATGATTTATACTAAATGAGTTTTATATTGAGCGAGAAGCCGCTCTTCATCTTTGTTGAGTGGTCATTTATTATATTTTGGTCAATATTTATTGCGTAACACTGCTTATGTCAGGATGACTCTTTCTTTCAGCTATGAATTTAATTTATTTCCTTATATTTACGTTACCGTGCCACCTTTATATTTATGTACTTAAAATATGTTTTATTCATGTTTTTAAACAGCGTATTAATTTGAACTAAGTGACTAATATTAACATAACATGTTACCAGTAGCCACGCTAGACTAACGCGTTATATATTGAAACGAAGGAATACCTATCATTTACATAATTTAAAGTATTCGGAGCGATGAAATTTAACAATAAAAGTAACGAAAAAATTCGACATCTAGATTTCAGTTTGACCGAAACAACGAGTTAACTGAAGTTTGCTCAGAAACACTCAAGAACAATTAGTCTGCATAACCTTCACACAAAATGTAAAATATACATTGTTTTAAACTAAACGTAAATAGTAAATTACCGATATGTAGGAGAATAAAAAATATGAAATGCTACCGATTGCTCGTTTGCGTGCGCCGACTGGTCCCGCCCGTGTATCGGCACGCAATGTCAGACAAAACGCATCCCCGGCCACTAAACGCTTCAATTATTGTACATTTATTTGTTTTTTATGTATTTATGTAATTAAGGACACCCAACACAGATAACACTAATTTAAAACTTAGGATACTTTCAATATTATATATTAAAATTATCTGTGCACTGGTAAATTACAAGGTGCCACGACATGCCTATTCTTAGAACTAGGCGACCGCCTGATGGTAGAATTTAAAATTAACAAACATATGTGAATAAAAGACGAAATAAAAGGTAATTAAAAGTAAAGTAATGTAAATGCAATTAAAATAATGTAATTACTTAATAATAATTATTATTTTTTAATAAAGTATTTACATCTTTTATGATCTTTTTAAATGGATCTGTTACATCCAAATCACTAACTTTTGAAAGTGTATTGTAGAGCTTGCAGAATCTCGGTAAAACAGAATGCTAACCGAGGTTTGACTTGCAATAAGGTAACAAGACAAACCTTTGGGAGGTGGTAGGACCAGTATACGGTTCGCCCGGGGAAGTACCACCGCCACACCTATTTATGCCGTGAAGCAATTGTTATTACAATTTGTGTTTCGGTTTGAAGGGTGTGGATGCTGGTCCACGCGTATACTAGAGGCGACCATCTCAAGAGTCCTCAAGAGTAGTGACGCATCTGTGACCGACCTCTGATAGGGAAGATACTAACGAATACTAACTGCACTTACAC
>DWDX01002850.1:0-14252 GCA_018245675.1 Agara michaeli | reverse complement strand
GATGAATGTAGACGAAGCGCGTCAGATTTGCAAGGACAGAGTTATTTGGCACTCGGTGCTTTCTGCCTACCCCGTTAGGGACCTGGCGTGACGTTGTACATTGTTGTTGCTGTTGTTGTTGTTGGTAGTCTTTCATTACAATTGGTAGAGTCTGCTTGTAACTTTTCCTGGACTGTAGGTGAAGCCGTTAATTTTAATACGATCAATACTAACTACTAAATTCGAAATATACTTTCACTTTATCGTATCTGTAAACGTTACAGTAGCTTTTTTCGTAAACTAATCGTAGTAAAAATTTCGATGAATAATTTGTAGATTGGTCATTCTGTCAGTTATTGTAATCAGAATGAAAAAACAAAAAGAACCTTGCTAAAAAAGGAAATACATAATTATGCCTTCTAAGTTTTAACAAGTATTCCATTACTACAATTACTACATATTATTGTAATAGATACTTAATTTATTTTTTTTAAATAAAGTTTTAACAATAAAACTGGGCTATAAATAAAATATATATGTATTATATTGCATATTTTAAGGTTGAATGTTGGATGACCTAATATTAAATACATATAGTAAAACAAAGAATGTTATGAGCAGCTGTAACGATGCAGGCATTTAAAAGACAAACAAAAACGACAAATACTTATGATTTCCAAGAATCAACTTCCATTACTTTACGTAAAGAAAATGATTAACAGTAACTCCTTCTAAGTGGCTACAAAAAATAAATTAACAAGAAATTGTAATAAAAGGGTTTTGTTAAATAATATTACATGTTTGGAAGTTACATTAAATATACATGTGATATAAAAGTATGGCCTGTGATATAAATTCCTGATTGTGTCTGTAGAGTTATAAAATTGACCTGATTTTACAAACATTAAATAGAATTCGTATAATTATATTCGAAAAGTATTCCTTGATAATTGAGCAATATAGTGGGACTTGTAGATATGATATAAACAAAAATGTTAACAAAAAAACCAACTTCAAAAAGAAAACTATTCCAGAACAAATTGATATGTACTAAAAAGTAAAATAATAATACAAGGTACAATTATTGTTATTTTTGGAGTCGGTGTCAGCCAAGTTACGCCCTTCTTACGGTAATTCCTTGTGTGTAATATTGACCTTTTGCTAGATTATGTCTCAGCATAGTGTCGTATTAAAGTTCATTTGTTTGGTTTAATTAGGTATTGTTATTTTAGTCCTTTCAAGGTCGCAGATATTGTCACAGTATTGTCATATAAAAGTTAATTTGTAAATGAGTTTAATTAGGTCTTTGTATTGTCACAGTATGTACTCACAGTCTATTGTCGTTCGTATAAAAGTTAATTTGTTAAAAAATATATACTGTAGCGTATCCTTGGCTGACACCGACTCCAAAAATAACAGTAATTATATCTTGTATTATTATGTATTTTACTATTGTTAATTTTTATATCTTAAGTAAAAAAGATATACCTATTATTTTTACAATAGCTTAGTTAAAATATATTAATCAATACAACAACAACATTAGTAGCGTCGTTTTATTAAATTTACACTTACCTACTGTTGTTAAAACTTGTTTGATATCACTCTTGGGTGTGACGTCACTTGTGTTAGCAGCTGGTTCGATGTTTCTATTAGTCGAAAGTTACTTTTAAAAAAGTTCCTATAAGTAACATTACAAAGATGTATGTAAATTTACATTAGGTCTCTGTTAAATCGCGAGTTTTCGAACAGCCGTGGCTGTCGTCGTGATATAGCGCGGCGCTCGGTCGTCGCGGTGCACTGCGGTCGAATGCTTGACTATTTTGATTTCAACTTGCTTCACTGACTGTGCTGTTGTATACAGTAGAAATGATGTCGCGTGGGCGCTTCCCGCCAAAACCAGTCGCGTCGGTTACGAGACGCTCGGTAATATTGGCAATGTCGTCATTGAGTGTGTTATTTGTTCCTCTTCCTAGTGGCCTATTGGTTATCATGATGCTATAACACTTTACTATAATTTTTATCTTAGGTCATAGAGCAATTATTGGAATATAATTCAAGTACCAAATTATCGTGAGGAAATGAACGTTAATCGTGTTTTAAAGCAGAAAACAGGAGATATCTTTACAACTACTTATATCGTTATCCGTTCCGTCCTTTATATCCCTCCCGAGACATTAAAGTAATCGGACAACGTGTATAACCAAGCTTTTACGTCCAAGCCTTAACTCAAACCCTACTTACTGCATCTTGGTCAAAAGGCTTCGCTTGGTAAGCAGGCAAATGTTACAGATTTCTTAGTTTTCCGTTGTGTACATGATAATCATGATCACTTAATTCGGAATATAATCTTATTAAATGTATATTAATCATCGGTAAGTATTCCGTTTTGATTAAGATAACAACCATCACGAGTGTTACTTTGTTAGCAAATTTATGGTGCTCTAAAAATTGGTGCAGAAATTATCTAATTTATCGGAATATTCTATTTATTTTAAAACTAGACGCTATTATACATAATAATTAAGGTGCAATTAAAGAGTGCAATTTAGTTTGTGCCATGTTTTGCGAATGTGCATCGACTCTACAATATTATGGTCTAGGTATGAAATTTTAAAAGATATTCACACAATTTATTTTGAAAGATTTTGTAATGGTCATTTCTATTAAAATGTGTTTCATTTAAATTCTGTATATAAACATGATTCAAGAGGATAAAAATCAGCACAATAATACATTTTAACGTGATGAACGGATAGCAAATAATTTATTTATGATTAATAGATAGCACTACATTCCACAACTTGGGGAACGCCTCAGACACATTCCATTATGTGCGTTTTGTTACTATTTATGATAAAAACTTTATCTGCCATGGAAATTAACCGACCAGAGAAGCCTGCAATAATACAATAACCAAATCTGCTGTTTGATTAGACCCCATCCACAGAAAACGCTAACAAAAAATATGTCACTAACGGTCACGCAACCAAGGCGAGGACAAACACGCCCCGCTAAATTTTACCATATCGATTGGAGTAAGCCTCGCGTCAGAGCTTGAAGGAATTTGTAATGAATATTATATTGTTGCATAGCTCGCTAAGTTGAAGTTATTCCGCCATTGCGGTCCGATTTGCGGGGTATACGTGTTTATGGGCTACAGTGACATTTTAATTGCATCTGATTACATCGTGTATTAAATAAAAATTATACCTATAGGTATAATAAAATATTTCATTACATTAAACTTCGTTTTTATATGAATATTACCTTCGATTCCATGAAAAATACACGTTAAAGCACCTTTTATTTTGTTGACTGATGATATTTGATCTTTCACAAGAAAATGTTGCAAAAAACGAGAACACGAATAAAAAAATAAAATGTTCAATAAAATATTCAATGAACATATTGCAACCATATTAATCTGCTAAGTAGTAGTCACTAATTGGAACAATACAATACCTACTAATTGCAGGCATTCAAAAATTCTATCCAACTCATTCTTCAACCGATTGCGCAAATCGCCACAGCAATAACTCAAAGAGCAACTTTAAAAAATAATTTACTGTGACTTTATGTGCACTGTGGCGACCTCATATGTCTAGCATTTCTTCGATGCGGATAGAATAAGGTACGTCGTGGAGAGATGTCCAATTGACAGTGTTGGAGCGAGAAACAACATCCGTCGCAAGTTGTTCCCGAAACTCGGTCCAGCGACGAGCCGATACGAACTCTTTAAACAGTTGCTTTTTTGTTGGTATCTGTGAAAAGCTAGAGATAAGATAGTTTTCAAAATAAAGAATTCGCTTCTTATGGATATAATTCCTGTGATGACATCCGTAACACTTTTGGATACACAATTACTGTCCAAAAAACATGATGACATTAAAAAAGTACCTTCTTTTCAAGATAGTGCTTTATCCGGGTCCAAATGTTAGCCGTATTACGTTGAAGCAGCCATACCTTAGGCAGCAACATACATTCTACAGGAGTGAGCGCCACAATCCTGCGATCACGCATATTTTCTCCAAAACCAAAACTGTAACCGGGATTGAACTGACACACCTACAATAAACAATTAAAAAAATAACGAATATTCATAAAAATATATATTACAATATACATACATACATAATACAGACGGATTATAACTTCGGAATCCGAAGTCGTATTCAGTATGCTTAACCAATCTAGCACACTAAATTTGCCTTGATATCACCGCATACCCGTCCACCTCTAGACCATTTAAAACATTCTTGTGTAATTTGAATGTATGCACATATGATTAAGCAAAATGAGTACCTACTAATAAATCTAGTTGGGTGCATAGAACGGATCTAGGTATTCTTAGTATGCGACTGGTGTCCGAATCATTTGCAATTATTGCTATTGCTTTACCAGTCAATTATTTGCCGCTTAAAAATAAACGTTATTGGAAGCAAAAAACATAGGCCAATTACCTGCATGAAATACGTCCGACTAGTTTCAGGCTGCGTTTCATTAGTCACGCTTATTCTACAATGACAGTCACATTATTATTTGTAATCAAAAAATACTGTAATAATATAAGTATATGGATCGTGGGTCTCAAACCGTAGTATAATTTAATATATACATACACAACGCAACATAACACAGTTGTTAGGTTTTAGTCAGTTAGTTTCTTTTCTGAAAATTAATTTACTGAAAAATTAAAAACAAATAGCGGTAATAAATTATTTCTCCTAGAATCGAACTTACTTAAAACGAAAAATCTCAATACTGAATATACAGACGCCCCTATAGCTTGAATGAGAACCGCAATATATGTCATATAATAATATCTTCTTAACAAATACACATGTAGCATGCATCACCTCACTGATTGTCGCATCACATCTTTTTCATCGGGTTCCAGCAAATCCTCAGCTGTAAAATTTTCTAAATCTTCATATTGAGATTCACTAACATTTGTTTTCAGCGCTTTTTCCGATATTGTGGAACTAATTCGTTTTTCCTGTTTCATAGCACTCGGCAACCTATTTTCTCTGCCCAAGTCCTTCACATGCCCGTTAGTGGTGTCCCTGGTTGATGTGGTAGTTTCAGATACTTGATTCTTATCTTCTGTTGCTTTTAATGCGCCAAAATATTTTGCTTCAAAATCTTGTTCGCCTTCTTCTTTTGGTATCTAAAGAGATATCAATAATTTTTCTATTTAGCTTCATAACGTAAATACATATGAACATGCACTGAACATTCGGTTAAAACTCTTTTATTTATTAATTTATAAAAACTTAATCTAGCCTTACAAGGCGACCTAATTCGCTAGGCAAGTTAATACATTATTATATTACAAAATTTGGATAACAATAATTTAACTTATTGACAGCTACTTACATAAGGGTCATATAAAGCATAATAATGGCGACCTAAATGTGTGGTTGTTATCACTTGCATCGATTCAATCATCTGACACTTTCCTGATAAAATAAAGTAGACAAAATTTGCTACTCCCACACCGTCACCGAGGAGCGTTTCATTGGGTGTGTATGATTTCATTTTGGCAACTATGCAGCCTTCACGGCGGGCTACCTACAATTATAATAATTAATCAAACGTAAACTGATACCTAATGTAAGCACTACACCCCCAAATTTCGATAATCAATACTGCATGTTTACTACACGGAAGTATATACGAATATATCACCTCGTCAAGTCCATCAAAGTAAGTGAAGGCGGACATGGCACGCCGTACTTCGTCCCATTGTTTCTGAACAGACGCTTGTAAGACATTTTTGAAATCCTGCTTCATCAATGCTAGTAACTCACAGTGTCCTAATTGACAACATAAACTATATATATGAAAAGTACCAGCTAAATTATCATATAAGGTTACTTAGATATCCAATAAGACCATCAGAGAAACTACAGTACCGTAATATATTAAGGACAATCGGGCTTGATTACTTGATTAGCATCTATTATAATAATAATATAGACAGTTGAGAGATGATTTTAACTTACGTTCAGCGACACGGTTACATAACAAGCAGAGTAGCAATAGAATAACATAACGACAACAATGGCACCTGTAGTGGTGACAGTTGCGGTACGTGGAATATTATGCAACAAGGACACCTCTCCGAACATATCTCCTGGATGCATGGTCCCGATGTCCACGGAGACATTCTTTTGTAGTAGTTCATCGAAGATCATTTGACTAACTACCACCTCGCCAGTGACAATGAAATAGAGTGCATGGGCTTCCTGGTGCTGGCGGACGATAGTGCGACCGGGGCCATAGTACTTAAAGTACGTAACAGCGGCAAGCTTCCTCTTAACGTTCTATAAATGAAACTGTCATTTGTAATTTGCAACTACTTCCTTTTCACCGACAATACCTCAAGTCGGCGTGGATATTGTTTATGTATATCCACGCATATCTTCTTATAGAATACATAGTACGATTTTGATAATTCTTTTATTATTGGAAAGAGTATATTTCGAGTTGGTCCCATAACAGTTAAAAAAGTAATTCTTACCCTCAGTATTGGAAAATAGGCTTCATTTTTGCTTTTAACTTTTTTCGGCGGTCTAATTTTTTTGTTAGAAAGTTTTATATTAGAGACTGAAGTTTGCGAGAACTGCCACTTGTTACTATTTATTAGCTTGGCGAGAAATAGATTATGTATCTATATTTGTTATTAACTACATACATCTTACCACAACAGCATTAGACATTTACAATTGCTGTAGATGTAAACAAACCAGAATTGTTTGGAATTAGAACCAACTTACGTTAGGATACCGTTTAAAACATTTGAGACCGCCAATTATACGGTACAAATATTTTTTCTCTTCATCTGTGCGTTCTTCTGCAGGTTTGTTCAATAAGGTCTTGTCCTACAAATAACATTATTACAGATTTTATAAATAGTGATGCATAAGCTCTCTAATTGAGAAAAAAATTGTTTTCAAATATTTTTTGGGGCACTATTTGGTACCTATGCAGTTTTATTTAACGTGTTGTACGTTTGGTAATATTTTTATGTATTTAAATATTTCAGACAGTTCTGTTAAGAGAAATTGCCTCGAGAGAGCACAGTGTAGATATTATACATAGGCGATGAATATAATGTAAATCAGACAATCAATTTGTATGACTGAGATTGTTATTTACACATTACTATGATCGGTAATTACTTAGAAAGCGTTCATATTAGAAACAAAGACATTAGTTTCTACAGGAAAAAGTTTTTTACGTTTATCCCTAGAAGCTGCTTCTTAGCCTTACTTCGCACGGCTTGCTCGACGCGACGCTTTACGTCATCCAAGCCTTCATAGTGCTCTGAGCCTTCTATCATCCAATACGCATTGGCCATGACCAGTCGACCTAAAGCTCTGAATAAACATTTTACTTGGAACTTTCGCCGTAACACTTCCTCAGGGTCCTGTAGTGGTAATATAAATATATATACTAGGCAGTGATAGCCTAGTAGTTTGAATTGAGCCTCCCACTCCGGGGTTTCTGGGTTCGACCTGGCACGCACCGCTAATTTATTAAGTGCGTTTTATAAGAAAAAAATTAATATCACTTACTATAACGGTGAAGTAAAACATCGTGAGAAAACCTGCACATCTTAGAGATGTTATAAATTATATAACATTTTCTGAGGTGTGTGAAGTCTACCTATCCGCACTTGGCCAGCGTGGTAGACTATGGCCTAAATCCGTCTCGCCATGAGAGGAGACTCGGTTCAGCAGCGGACCAACAAAAAGAGTTGAAAAAAAATAATTTAAATACCTGATCATAAAAATGTTAGATATACGTACAGGTGACCTGATATTAGCATTGTTATTAAAATGCCGGTGTTCTTGTGATGAAAAAAATCAAAAAATGGTAAAAATGTTAGACCTAATCGAGCAGTAGCCTCTATCCATTCAATACCAATAAGGATCCTATATTTTGTTGTACTGCTATCAAGCGAATGAAATAGGGTTGGCAAAGTTTTTATGGCATGAAGCGGAGGAGGTAACTAAATGTTTGTTACTCCAAATGAACTTAAATAAAAGTATATGTAACATACCGCTTCTTTATTGGCCGCAGAGACACCAGCCATTCTCGAGGATAAAACTAATATAAAAATATAAATTGAATAAAAAACGATTATAAATGTAACAAAAAATTATATGGGTAAGAGATTATAATCCTCTTATACCAATGATGTAAGTATAAAATATTTTTAAGAATAGTCAAATTGTGACAGTGACAAAAGAAAAAATATTGATAAAACTAATTAACCTGTAACTTCGAACCTCTTTCGTGTAGTCTAGTTTTTGTTATATGTATAACAGGTTCATTTTATCTGTTTTAATGAATTCGTTTTTTTAAGTTTGTTAATAACGGATAAACTTAAAAGCTACTCGAATCGATTTTGAAAATTCTTTCACCTATCATAATCTATGTTATCAGTGATTACTTCGGGTTATATTTTGTTTTCAAAAAATTTAGAGATCGCCACGAAAATTACAAAAATGTAACCTAAGGTGTCAAAAATTTGCCTGTAATAGACATGCTTTAACGTCCACTGAGATAACTGTTGACGATACATAAAATATGTACGATGTACTAGTTATTTATAGTACTCATCATTGCAAAGAAAGATAAAAAGACAGCGAGGCTATATATATCTTTATACAGTTGTCACAATACCCGCTTTTTGTTCAAATAAGTGGATCAAAACACTAAGGAAAAGTTAAAAAATCGAGGATGAAAATAAAAAAGTTAACGATTTAATTAAATATTTAATTAAAATACATACTGAAACCGTATTGAACTAGTAAATAATAGTCTTTGTCTGCAGAATAAAAGAATACCTAATTATTGCTCACAATTAGAAGTTCAATCTAATTATATTATTATTCATTCATCAACTGATAGAAAACCATACCACTAATCACTTAAAGAGCAGCTTTATACTTCATGTCAAAATTCTTTGAAACTGAATGATAGAATCAGAAATATTGTAAATGGTGCATATAATAAAGCACATATTATGTGGACCCAGTTCTCTCAACTCTTGTCTCAAGGCTCTCATCATTGCCGTAAACACGCCTCTTTTTCATGTAAATACACCGGGAATACGCAAATAGTTCCAGCAATTACTGTCATTACTACATATAAGCACATCGTACTAAATGTCAAACACCAAAGATCGATTTACTTTGTAAACATAATATGCACTGTAGCGACTTCATATGTCGAGCATTTCTTCCATACGGATTGAATACGGTACATCATGAACAGATGTCCAATTGACAGTGTTGGAGCGAGAAACGATATCCGTCACAAGTTGTTCCCGGAACTCGGTCCAGCGACGAGCCGATACGAAATCTTTAAAAAGTTGCTGTTTAGTCGGTATCTGTGAAAACGAAGTTATAGATAAAGTTCACAAAATTGTAGATACATAATATTGTCTTAGTAAGATGTATTAATTCAAAGAGGACAATTTATTTAAAAACAGATTCTCCAAGTAATTACAAGAGCTAACGAATATTATGTATTTTTCAAAATAAAAATATTCAAATTTATTTTATATGGATGTAGTCCACGCGACGACATCTCTAATCCTTTTGACATTAAGAACGTACCTTCTTTTCAAGATAGTGCTGTATTCGGGTCCAAATGTTAGCCGTGTTACGCTGAAGCAGCCATATCTTAGGCAGCAACATGCATTCTACAGGAGTTACCGCCACAATCCTACGATCACTCATATTCTCGCCAAAACCAAAACTGGAACCGGGGTTTAATTGACACACCTACAAATAACAGGTGTTTCAAAAACTTGCGCGTAATGATAATACAAGATCTTAATAAATGTGTTCCTTTGTTTAACGACAATAAAATTGTCTGATACGCAACCTGGTTACATGTATTTTGTACCATAAATTCGTCGTTATCGTATATATTATGCTTTCTGTAATACAAATTTGTACCCAAAATATTGTTTAAAAAATGTAATCCAAGTATGTAAAACTAAACTAAGTTTAAAAAATTTTGTCGTTCTAAACATACTCAATATACTTTCACGTACACTGGATAGTGGCTGGATATACATACATGATATTAGTATGCAACTAGTGTCTAAAAGGGAAGCATTTAAGCTATACCTTTACATGTAAATTGTTTTACGGTAACAAAATAAACGTTATTGGATCCAGAAAACATCTATCACACACCTGTATAAAGTAAGTTCGTAGATTTTCAGGTTTAACATGTCTCACCGCCTCAGGAACCACACTAAGCCTACAATAAAAGTCGTATGATTATTTGTAATAACTGCCATAAGCGTATATACATAAGAATGCAGGTGTTAATATGTTGATTTTATTTATTTACTATATTCATAATACCTACCACTAATTCTCATCATGAATAAGTATTAGGTGACTGATAGAGAATGTTATAAACATAAGTCTACCTATTGTGTAATAATCAATAGAGGGTAAATAATAAAGAAAATGACATTTGCCTGCTTGCCTATCACTCTCTTAACATAAAGATAAATCACCTCACTGAATGTCGTGTCACATCGTTTTCAGCGGGTTTCAAGAAATCCTTAGGTGTACGATTTTCTGTATCATCATCTTGAGATTCACTAGCATTTGTCTTAAGTGAGTTCACTTCACTTATACTTGTAATTGTATTCGCACTATCTGGTTGTGTAAAACTTATTCGTTTTTCTTGCTTTAAAATACTTGGCACTCTACTTTGACTACCCATGTCCTTCACTTGCTGGTTCGCGGCATCTTTGGTTGATGTGGCTGCTTCTGAATCACCGCTCTCTCTTTTATCTGTTTTCAATACGCCAAAATATTTAGCTTCAAAATCTTGTTCACTTTCTTCTTTTGGTATCTAAAGAATAAAGAATAACTTGTCTTTTCAACTTTACAATATATTGCTATTTAAATGTAAAATATTCATTTAAAACACTTACATAAGGATCATACAAAGCATAGGAATGACGGCCTAATCGTGTAGTCGTTATTACTTGCATTGACTCAATCATCTGACACCTTCCAGATAGAATAAAGTAGACAAAGTTGGCTACTCCATTACCGTCACCGAGGAGCGTTTCTTTGGGGGCGTACGATTTCATTTTCGCAACTATACAACCTTCACGGCGGGCTACCTATAATTATAATTAATTATAAGTCACCTATCTCCGGCCTGATTTCTGCACTACACCTCCATATTTCCATACTCCATACTTTATTACTACACGAAATTGTATAGGTACAATTATATCACCTCATCAAGTTCGTCGAAGTACGTGAAGGCTGACATGGCTTGCCGGACTTCATCCCATTGTTTCTGAACAGATGCTTGAAGGACATTTTTGAAATCTTCCTTCATCAGTGCAAGCAACTCACAGTGTCCTAATTGATAACAGTAACTATATGAATAATACCAGCTCATGGTAACCAAGTTACCCATATTTATTGTTGCTATTGGAAACAAATTTGGATTGGTAAATATCCAATAGGGACATCACATAAACAGTGGTTGCCATAACGTTAAAATAATCATAATCAAATAGAGATTATAATATCTAAGCAAAAAAATGTTTTAGCGAATATAATACGATACGATACGAACGATAATAAGATATTCGAAAATATCTTATTATCGTTCGTTAATTATCTTTAATTATCTTATTATCGTGCGTGTGTGTGTGTGTGTGTGTGTGTGTATTTACATACATGATATATCTACATTCACATAATTTATATATAGCGAGAATAAACCAACCTGTAGTAGTGACCGTTGCAGTTCTTGGAATATTGTGCAACAGGGACACCTCTCCGAACATATCCCCTGGATGCATGGTGCCGATGTCCACAGAGACATTCTTTTGTAGTAGTCCATCGAATATCATTTGACTAACCACTACGTCGCCAGTGACAATGAAATAGAGGGCATGGGCTTCCTGGTGCTGGCGGACGATAGTGCGACCAGGGCCATAGTATTTGAAATACGTAACAGCAGCAAGCTTCTTTTTAACATGCTATGAAATGAAATTGTAACCTGCAGTAGGTTGCTAAGAACGACAGAAGAACCAGATACAATTAAATAAACATTTGAGTTCGTCGAAAAAATAATCTGACTAAAGCTTCACTAGAACGGGATTGCAACTAAGTTATTCGCTTGAAAGTAAATAGACCTACTAAACTTTTACCAATCTTACAATCAGTATAGACACTAAACATAGCTGTTTGTAGATATGATTATTAATATTACTCCCAACACGAAAGGATACTCAAAAACCTGTACCCTTATGCTCATAAATCCGGATTTTGCTACCTCGATAGGCACTAACACTACTCACATACTCTTAACTGTGTATCTCTGTATCAGAGGGGAGTCCGTTTCTACACAGTGAGGCAGTCGGGAACGGAGCTGCTCTAATTCCGTCCCTCCCCCGCGCCCGCCCCGCAGGCCAGTCGAAACGGGGGTCAATTGGCTGAATGCGGCGAGTCCTGCCCGAGGCTCGAACGGGAGGTCCGATGCCGCGTGCGACTCCTATGGGGGCAACAGGAGATGCCGCAGCGCGACCACCGCTCGCCTCGCCCAGACCCAGTCTGGCTGTCTCTCAGCGAGTCCTCAGCGACTCCGCGAGTCCCGATGCCCGGCCCCAAGCGGCCGGCGCTGATCGTCTAGCTCTTGTAGCTACTCTCCGGAGGCTTGTCCTCCACACCACTGCTGTAGAAGCTGCGACTCCTCTGTATCAGAATTATTTGAAGCTACTGGAAATATGACCAACTTACGTTAGGGTACCGTTTAAAACATTTTAAACCTCCAATTATACGAAATAAATATTTTTTCTCTTGGTCTGTACGTTCTTCCGCAGGTTTGTTCAACAGTGTTTTGTCCTACAAATTACATTACGACAAGTATTATACACAGCGATGCGAAATTTCTTATAAGAAACAAATTAATTTTGTATAGAGATGAGCCGAGTTGAAGTATTGCCGAGTAACCGAGTATCACGTTTTATTCAGTACTGACAGGCAGATAAATACAAGGCTTTTTACGTTTATCGCTAGAAGTTGTTTCTTCTTAATTTTACTTCGCACGGCTTGCTCGACGCGACGCTTTACGTCATCCAAACCTTCATAATGGTCACAGGCTTCTATCAACCAATACGCGTTGGCCATGACTAGTCGACCTAAAGCCTTAAATAAACATTTTGCGCGGAACTTCCGCCGCATCAATTCCTCGGGGTCCTGTTGTAGAAATAAATTATACATTAAGTTTGAAAAGTAAATACCTAATAATTTATCTATTACATAATCATCTCAAATAAATGCGAAATATTTAATCCAAAATGATTCAAATAAATATACGTAATCTTAGTGTTATCGTTGTTATAAAAATGTTCGTGTTCTTGTGTCGAAACGAAACAAACAAACCTTAAAAGGTTAAATTGATTGAAATGAAATCAATAATTAAATCTAGTCATAGGAATTTGACATCAGGTTAACACAGGTTTTTTTTTAGAATGCTTTGGGTAGCCTCAATTTATGAAACCTAAGATTTTGCAACAAACACCTGATTACAAAAAAAATACAGACGAATTGAGAACCTCCTCCTTTTTTTGAAGTCGGTTAAAAATTACAACTGTTGTACAAAGCAATGAAATAGTATTGGCAGTGATACTTTCACCACTCATTCATAGGCTGTAAAGGGTACGAAGTAAGTCTACGTAATAAGTATATGTCACACTCCTACTCACTACATAAGGTAACCATCTACTCAACATACCATTTCCTTATTAGTTCCGCCGTGAGCGACCATTGCTAGGGGTTAAAAGTTATGTAAATTGATATGCAATACAAAATAAATACTAAACTACAAATTAATTGGACAAAAAGCTTATAATATATTTATACCAATGGTGCACCTATAAAAATAGGTTTCAAGAATTCTGACACTGACAAAAGCGAAAGCTATCAGTAACTACATCTACATAAAACCAGGTATCCTAACTTAAACCTCTTTTGTGTAATTTCCCGGAAATAAAAGGAACTATTAATAAAATATTTCTTAACGGTATTGTTTGAGGATGCAGAGATCTCCGTGAATTGTTTATCAAAATAAAATAAATGCTTTTTAGGTGGATAGAACCACCATTTATTTGTAATTAATTACAATAATCAATTATTAATCCCAACATGAGGAAAGTAGTGTTAAAATCAAACTCAATAATATTATTACTGTTTTTAATG
>DWDX01002849.1:0-14253 GCA_018245675.1 Agara michaeli | reverse complement strand
CCGGTGCATGGCAATAGGCTCATCACCTATTCCATTGTCGGACTTAAACGTAACTGCTGAAATGTGGAGGTGTGTACTACACTCCTCTGCCTACCCCTTAGGGGATTACAGGCGTGTTACGTTTATCTATTAGATCTATGTAAAAATAGTAGGTTAAAATATCAAGAGATATGAGAACAACTTTGGACCTTACATACCTACCTATGTAACTTACCCATATTCTTAAAAGCGACTAAAGACTGTTCTATAAAATTCGATACTTCGGGAATCATCATCATTGTCATCGGCCTTTTCGTATCACTAATAAGTGACTGCTACATAATAATATGAAAATTCGTTATATTACCTGGAGTTCATGTGAATACTGTCTTCCGGCAATCGCATTGCCTATCCGTATTTAAAATTTCAGGAACATTGGCATTTACAAAACCTTTTATTAAACCCAAGCGATTATACTCGAACCTAGAAATAACTAATGTTGCACTTTGCAGAGCTCCTTTACTTATATTTGGCCCAGGTTAGAACATTCTATTTCGACGGGATGTATTTATTCAAATGGAGATCAGTATGAATGTGAATTCAATTGTAATTTTTGTAGGCACATTGAACTTAAAACAATTGTGAAAGGGTTATATTGGTGTAACATTTTGAGTATACTTTTACATAAGTATATTCACATATACATATGTAATATATCTCTATTATATACACTACTTGCACTTTTTATGAGTCTCATTTAGTAAATGAACTGCATGAAATTTATGAATAATTTAGTGATCAACTTTAATGAATAATCATTGGTGAGGGGAGCATCGTTGATATGGGTCAGCGTCAGGGCGACGTGGTGGTTGGTGGATTCTATTCAGTTTTTTGAATCCGCTAGCTTAGTAATAAGAAAAATGTGTTTTTATTTTATAAATAGGGGTCGTTCATTTCATTTGGATTCAATAATAATCTTGGGTTGTATCAATTGTAGACAACACTTGATACTACCCAAAATTATTACCTAAATTATAAATGTAAGTACTAAAATTTCACCGACGTCTCCGCTTTCTGGCTTATTTATGAATAATTACCATTATGAATATGTTCAAAATTCCATTACAAGTTTAGGGGGCAAGGTAAACGATCAAACTTTGCATCTAATTAGCGAATGGGATTCACTCGCCTACGAAATTGCTTTGAATTTTCCCTTGGGCTCCAGGTATCGTTATGAAGCGATGAAAACGTAAAACGAGAAATTCACACGTGTTCACATTTTCGCTAACTAATAATAGCCCCAGCTTATCCTTGAACGAATGCATAGTTACATATAATTCTAACATTCAAATAATAGTTAATATGACTAATGAATGTTATTTATTCGAATAACGTATTGTTTACGTCGTACAAAACTATGTAAAAATTGTGTAATTATCTTAATTAATTATTAATTTGAGGTTGCTTAAATTTAATATTGTTCGGCCCCTGCGAGGAAGGAGGATCCATTGGTTCGATAGTAAACAAGAGGTTAATATTAATGAGGAATACTACATCTGCCCACATGATTCTTATTAATAGCGTACTATGATTTAACGCAGTTAATGACCGTACTCCATTTAATGGACACCTCGTGGAACACCAGTGACTTTAATGGGATTACTGCACGACGCGCCAGTCGTTTCATGGCAATTCTAATTTCTCAATTCGACGTTCGCTAACTAACCCGACTGTATCTACGCTGATATAACGCAAATTGAAGGATAAGCCACATTCCAAATCGTACCTTAAGTGGATTCATAGATTGACATGAGTAACTTTTCAAGCAAAATATGTCGAATGATTTAAGGATGAACAAAAGTTTGGCTATTAAGAATAGGAGGAAATTGAAAAGGCGATCTTACCAATCAGTCATCGATATCTTCTAAATAACGGCTAAAGGAAGTGGAATAAAACAGAGCATACAAGAATACATTTCGGCGAGGTAACAAAAAATGGAAAAATATTATAATGTATCGCTGTATTAAATAAATAATGCAACATTTATTTTAGCGCAACGAGTATTTATTCAAACTGTTCCAAAAGTGGTCCACGATTGCAGAAAAGGAATTGTTGAAGAAGAACGAAGAGTGAACGGGAGATTTAATGCAGGTTTTAGTCGCTTTTGCAATGCAACCTTTCTGACGGGTAAGTTGAGCCAATCCTCTTTTAAATTAACTCCGAACTGAGTTTTGGCAAAAGAGCGACTCATGAGCTAGTATAATAGTTAGGTACTCATAATTAGTTGATCTAAGAGCACGTGGTATTCTACACACGGTGTAAAATGTAGATTTTGAAGATCGAAATTATGAAAACAGTTTACTATAAGTTTGGAAGCAAGTCCGTTTTCTGCAAATTCTCTAATTGAATATATTAAGAGACTAAGTTCCTAGTTTTAACTTAAGGGTAGCGACGCATTTGTTTCAATGATCACTAATAAAACTTGGGGCTTTAACTAAAGTTTCACAGTGAAAGTCTCTTTTATCTGTAGTTATTACTTGACATCAGGCGTCCGACATTGCTACATGGTATTTGTGTCATAAAAAATCAGACAGGGTCATTTCATAGTCGAATTGTTTAAAAGTGATCCTACTAAAATGATAACATCAAGTCTATATTACTCATTTTATACAAGTATGAAATGGCGAACTTAATGGCTAATGGCATTATCGGCCAGAGAACCCTGGGTGGATAAGGGAATGTTGTCGGTGTAAAATTACGGTAGAAGTGACAATACCTATTCTATTGTAATATGTGGAGGTACACATACAAATGTTATGGAATAAAAGTTTCTTGTACACACGACCCTATTTATTTTTGGCGTTTGGCTGACATACTACCTTGTATCTTGATATTTCGATATTGAAAAGAAATGTCCGTGCATCAGGGCTTAATATTATTTTGATAGTCTGTAAATTTACATATATATTTACGTTTTCTCTCGCTTTCCGACGTGGAATCACTACAAAAAAAATGGTACTTTTAAAATTTTCCTGTATTGTGAAGCTAGTATAACATTGTTTTTGCCCAAAGCTTGTTTGTTCTATATGCGAGTGTTTTTACAATAAATGCGTGAAGCCGTGAAGCTAATAAAACAAAATTAATATTTAATGAAAGCACGCCATATATTTTTATAGGATTAAAAAAATATGTAATGTACGAGATACAACAACATTTCGTACCAAATTATTTACTGTCTATGATTATAATTAGTTGTACCTCAAACTAATAAAACAGACAGTACCTTAACATATTCCGACTAAAATAATGAATAGTATCAGCTGAATTGTTTGTTATGTACAAAACATCACTCCCCTGAATCTTTAAGAATAAAACTCACAAAATTGTAATTAAAAACTAACCGTATTAGTTTAGCGCAAGTTCTAAATTTAGATACTAAATAGTAGTATCCATTTTTGACTAAGATTATGTATTATAGAGTATTTATCAATAAATTAAATAAGCAATTTTAACTGCTTTACAGTGCAACAAATTAAATTTCTCTCAGTCCTATTTTGTTAGGGCCTGTCCACTTCAGGACATGGCTATAAATTGAAAGTTTTTCTATTATCTATAGACATCACTACGCTGCGCTGGCTCAAATACGAGTTGAGAGCGGCTGGCTGCCAGTTTTGTTACCATACCTTCGCGTCACAGCCAGAGATTAATGAAACTTCCAAAGATCAATGTAAATTACATTTCGTTCTCTAACGACTTTAAAGCCTAAAGTAGTGTGTCCTCAACACGATATAATAGTTTGATATGCTAAGAAATAGCAATAGGTGCTATTCTTTTAGGTGGCAAAGGTTTTGTCTATGAAATTTTTATGTGGAGAAAACTGGCTCAAAACATACGGCACAAATCGTTGAACCTTTATTGACTAATAGTGATTAAAGATGAGTTTTCTGTAACCGCTGTTTCTTGCTCTAGAACGCACACAAATATATAACGTCATATTTAGCGTTTTTTTTGTAATTCACCAACATTCGTATACGTAATTAAAGTTAAGGCAACCTCGCCTTTTATTCTTTTCATTCACTATGTTGTCACAAAGGGCAGGCTTTCAGTACTTTAATTATTTCTGAAGATATAATATCCATTATATTAGACAATAAAAGACAAGTATGTAGATTTAAATTCAAACAAAATAAATGAAAAATATATTTAATAAAATAACTGGGGTTGGCAAATTTGGCGGAGGAATATAAATATATACGAAGTCTATGTATACCAACCAGAACTTAAAACTTCGAATTTATGCAATATTAAGCATGTAGCATATGTAAGAGCAATTTAAACTAAGTAACAGGGTTTTAACCCGCTTACGTAAGGCTTAGATCGTAACTAAATGTACCTACCTACTCATATGTTTTAGTCATTTAAAGCAATTAATTTCGGTTGACCGACACATTTGCTTTAAAAAAAATTAAATTAGTACTTTCCAGTACGTTTAAATGACTTAACTGGACTACACCAAATCTTAATTTTAAAATGTTAAAGAAAATGATTACCACAAAAAGTGATTGATTGTTGATGTAATTAGAAATCTTTATCGATATAATTCCCTAAGATTAAATACTTAGTCAAACCTTTCGTCTATACTGGCTTGCCGTCTCTTCTTCTCCGCCTTCTCTCACTGGAAAATTGTCTGCAATTCAGTGTTCCGGTCTGAGAACCGGCATTCTTTTGTTTCTATTGGTGTTGAAATATACAAGTTGGTTAGAATAAATTGTTATTAAACAAATCCAGGAAAACATAATATTATACTAACTTAAATGGAACCATTGTCACATAAATTTTCTCGCTTTCGACGTCAAAGGCAAATCTAGACAACTTTATCTTGCTGCATCATATTTATGGCTATAATTGTAGGAGACCGTTTGCAGAAATTCAAGTTATCTATTTACATTTTCGCCCTTTTCCAGTCTCCATATTTTATATTGCTAACCATAAATATGATAGCAATACTTTGCGGTAAAACGAAATATGTCCGAATTTTCTTACAATATTCCCTAAGGAGGAACACCAGACAAGCGACCTAATCTTTTAAAATACAAGATGTTACTCCAGTGACTCCGATAGGATTAACTGACACAAAAACGCCTCATAAAATTTTATGACCAACTAACTAAAAATTTAATGCAAATAATAATAATATTAATACATCATAAATGCACGCACAATGCTTAGGAATTCAATTGGTTTTAATAACAGAAATAGTAACTCAATAATCGACAAACAATATACAATGTAAAATGTAAAATTGAGTATTTATTACGATTGTTTCTCTCCCAGTGACTAGAAAGAAAAGCAAGTTAAACGTAGGTACATATTAAACTTATGACTTACTACTAACTACAATACGAAATATAAACTGTAAGCCGTTGTAAAATGATTTTTATTTTGGTGGGTATAAAATAGTAATTACTTTTTTATTTATAGTGAAAGATATTTTTATTTATATTGAAACTTGAAATTAGCACCTTTTTACCGAGCTTTTAGCGGTACCTGTACTTGTGTCGGCGTTTATTGGTATTAAAACGAAACGTAAATCAAGATCCTGTTAAACCTGAGACTGTACCCTCGGGCACAAAACGCAATTGCTGTGTCGAACTTGGTAAGCTCAAGTGTACTCGTATTTTCATCGACACAAAATCTATTAGATACCTTTCTTAATCGAATCGACATTCAATTAGTACTGGAACAAGGGAAATACTTTTCGCCCCTATCTCTAGCCGCTAATAGCGGATCTTATTAAATACAATTAACAAATTATTTGTGAAGCAACCATCATCTGGACCTTACAACCAATGGTGACGGAAACCAGAAAATGCTTTTGCAGCTTATTAAAATCTTAATATAAAGCAGGCATTGTAGTTCACTGGACAAGGACTACGTCAAGTTCATTATTAATAAGAAATGGATATTTTAAGCCGATTATTATGTAACGCTTATAAGCCTGCTTTGAGTGTTCCATTACAGGAGAAGATAAATATCTGTCGATATTCGTAAATCTGTTACAATCGAACAAGTACTTTAGGTTACGTGGGGAGTTTTTTCAATGCATTTTTTTTTTCGTTGCGAACTCGACAACATCTGACAGATTAATTTTGTTAAATGTATTTTTTTAAAATTTAGGAACAATTCCTCACACAGCTTATGTCTGATTCCAAATTTAGCAATTGAATGCCTGTATTGTGAGAACCAGACAGCTGATACATACGATTTTTTTTCTTTTTTTTCCGCAAGTATACCTACATACATTACATTACATACCTACATACATACTTATATAGATATTTTTATTACGACCAGACACAGACCAAAAAAGTGTGCTCATCACACAAATGTTTGTCCTCGGCAATGATCGAACCCACGAGCTTCGGTTTTGCAGTCAGGGTCTCTAAACACTCAACCACGAGGCCAGTCAATGTATTGAGATTAAAGCTTTCAATCAATTCACTTTTAGCTAAATTCATTATTTCATTGGCAATCAATATAGCGACCACAAATTATATATTATAATAATTACGGTAATAAAAGTACCTACTCGTACTTGAGAAAATAACGGTTAAGTGATGTACCTGCTTACTTTATCATTTTTTTATCAAATGTAGTAACAAATATTTACCAAATAAAGCAGATTTAATTGAATGCTATTTAATTCAATTTTTATCGGGCATTGCATAAGGAAGTCGGCGCGGATAAATATAATTTAGTATATAGATCTGTTGTTACATGTAATATAGTTTGGTATCTACTTACATATTTACCTGAAGAGCCGAACACGTAAATTGTACATACATCAGTAAAGCTTAGTTTCATTATCCAGAGAATTCACTAAAGGTTTTTCCAAATCAGCACAGTATCATAATCAGCTACATCGTGTACAGGAAAAGTGCCTAAACAACTCTCAGTCTCCTCGACGCCTATTGAATATTAAATAAATTTATCACATCTGTAACGCAATATTTCTTAGCGAGAACAGGAAGCAATGAATCATCTATTTGTCATAAATATTGGAGGAAAGTAAATAACTCTTAATCTTGTTCGGAAACATTACAGTTTATTAGGTTATAGGATAACAATTCCTAATAATACCTATTATTATCTGTATTCACACTAACAGTCCCATTCCTATAGCTGTATTAAGGTTGGTCGCCGATGTCCATTTCGTGACCTGGAACTTAACAAACAACGCGATGTCCAAAAATAGATTAGGCGTAGAGTCGCTGATATTGCTGCAAGGCTGATAGTTTGACTAATATAATATAACATTGAGAATGTTAAGTTGACGATTTTAATAATCAATGTAAATACATAATTAAGTTACATAATTAACATTAATTAGTAATTACGTAATTACATAATAATCAATGTAATTACATAAGTAATTTAGTAAGTTATTGTCGAACATGTACTAAAAGAATGGTGAACCAAGGAAACCTTCAATTTTTTATGACCAGACATTTTTATAACTTCTATGAAAGTAAATATTATAGTCAACTTTCACATCACACTATATTAAAAAAGTTTGTGTTCTTTTTATATTTTGTCATTAAGTCATTGCCATTTCATTAAGAGCCACAGAACTCTTTACTTTGTCCTAAACATTGTTAACGAACACACAAAATGGCAGACACTTATTAATTTTCATTCCAACTTCAACGTTACAGCGAACGTAAAGTTTACCCAGTGTTCACATAGACTTGTTTGCGCAGGCGCGCTCACCACAAAGCTTGTTTTTTTTTTATTGTAGCTGTAATAATGACTATGACAAACACAAACATTTAATGAAGTAGTGAAATTGCTTTTTTACCACTTAAGATTACTAGTTCCATTTTTCAAACTGAGTGTACATCTCGGATAGATGGAGTGATGGAATTGATTTGCATTTTGCAGTTGTTTTGAGATTACAAACATAACTGTAAGGATGACAGGTTCCTCCTGACTGAACAATAACTTTGTACCAGCCACTTTATAATGCTTTTGTGCAAGCAAGCTGCTTGTGCTAGCGGTATGGAGAATACCAGAATTTTCTTTATGCGGCTTGAATATGCCGAATTAATATTGATGTAGCAAATGCAAACGCGTCATCGTCGACCTTCACTCGAGCAAAAACGAATGCTATCCCAGTCTGCATATACATATATACAGCCTCGAGGGAAGTGACGAGGCCTGAGCAGAACGTTTCTCGATTCAGACTAGTCACATTTGCATCACATGTAGCTAGCTGTAGTACGTAAAGTATAAAACAATATTGAAAATGTTTATGCAAATCAATTGATGTTTAAGTTTTCTCTTTTATAAATCAAAAATTAGCGTCTGTCAATTAACGCATGCAATATAAACACGAAATAAGAAACCATATTATATTTCTGGCATTGTGCTCTGCAATTGAACAAGACACTTATTTGTGTATTTATGTTATTTAAATCCTAATTGTTTCACCGGTGCCACAAAATTTTCTTCATTGCGCTTCCAGACTACTCGCCGAACATAAGCTGATATATTATTTACAAAAGTTGATATACGTTGCAGTCCGAACTTTGCCATTTTGCCTGTTCATTCCGCTGCCACGTACATAGAAGTTGTAGAGCTTTCCCTAAATGAGGTTCAAAGAAAATTTCTTAAATATTTGATAAACTGGGAACATATAAGCCAATCCTCTTGTGGTTTAAATATCTGTAAATTACAAATCAAAGTATGATTACCATAGAGCTTATTTCTTTAATAAAATTTGATATAAAAAAACCAAAATATATTATGCTACTTAGCAGCTGTACCCTTCTTACATCCTTCCGCTGGATATGCTTCTCAAAGTAAGCTTGTGTTACCAAATCAAATATCAACCGCTCCCCGCATCGCTAACGTTACGGATCATTCGCAATCTGCAACCTCAGCAAGGCTATGAGCGCGTCCATCAAATAATAGTGTATGTACAGTGTATATAAAATTGTAAATTTGGTAGTGTTAAACACTTTTCACCGAACTTCGTCTTATTCTTGAATTATTTGAAAAAACTATTTATTATTTTTTATTATTTAATCGGTTATTCTTTGTAGCATGAAAAGAATAACCGATTTTAACCGTTATCTGGAACTATAAACACCGGATTTAACCTCTAAACATATAGAAAGTACAAATAGTGTACATTTCGCTGTCATATGGTCTTTTCCTTCAACACGTTAAATAAAAAAAAAACAGATGCATTGACACCAAGTCTGTTAACCCTAATAAAACACAAATATATACATTTTTACACTTGTTAAGGAATATTTCTTATACGCCGAGTAGAAGAAATGTTATCATTCTGAAAAGTCACATGTACCTTAGTACTATTTTCAACGTGGTTTTCTTCCAACTCATCCTCACTAACTTTGTCAAAGAAATTTTTATTTTCCTTGTCGATTTTATCGTCCAATTCAACGTTTAAATCTTCAAAGATAGATTTACGTTCAAGATGTCGTAGGGAATCTAATGTTTCACTATGGTTGTCGAGGTCGTCTTCGGGGTGATATGGATTATTATATTTATTTATTTTCTGTCTACTTCGCTGACTGGCAAAGTACTTTACGATATCAGACGACAGGAAGCTTTGCGCAAGTTTCAATACATCACCAGAATCGAGCTGTATATTTATCATACTCGTATGGACTTTATTTATTATGACGACGAAATCTAAAAATTAAATATTTATGATATTAAAGCATTCTATTGTTTCGTTTTAATTTCTTTTTTATACTGTATTCATAGAAAAACCTAACGCAATGAATGTTAGTACCTAATGGTCAAATAAGTTTAAACTATCGTAAGGATATAGTGAAATAAATGTAATACTACTAACACAGGGAATAACCTTTTGTTTCCTTTTTTGTGAATGAATATGTACCTAAGTAAAAAATGCTACTATATGACACTTAACAAGCATATATATAATTTTATCATCATATTAACCGGAATAAGTAAACTTCTTAGATGTGGTCATATTATGTGTGTTTACTTACATGTAACTAACATATACTACATTGCAACGATTAGGCAAGACACAAAAACTAGCGACTCCAGCCACATTAACAAGTAACACTTAATGGGTTTTGTTTAATGATTCTCGTATTTTTATATTACATTTATATTGTGTGTCTCAAAGAACAAACAAAATAAATACAACGTCAACAAAAATACATACCGCTTACCACAGTTCAACGCGAGCACTAGAAATATTAATGAGGCACACACTTATTTGCAAAAAACTCATCAGATCCCGATTATGTAAACAAAATAGGGGTAACGATGCATGATTATTACCCCTATTTTGTTTACAGAGAGCAAGAAGAACAAACAAACACGTTCCAATTTATGTTATCTGTACAGTAAACATCTAAAGCGATGTGCACTTTAAATATTTATATTTTCATTACACTCTTTACACACTTTTAACAAAACTCTAGGCAGATATTCATTCTGATTTTATTTCCAGATTTACCAATTTGGTAAATATTCGTCATAAATGTGTTAAACACTTACAAAAAAAATTACGGATGTCTATAATCATTTGTAAAGTTTCATTTAATTATGACTATAATAAATCTTGCAAGCCTTTCATTTGTCCTGAAGACACTGTTTCCTGTCAGAATACAAGCATGGCGGCACGCTATGATTTGATTTCATTGGAATTACAGAAATTTTAATGACTTTACGCTTATACGATTTTCATTAAGGAAATCTCGGAAATGAAGAATGATTAATTACAAATCTAAATCAATTATTATATCGAATGCGAATATTTTGTAGACAAGAACGTTACAAACTTTAATATTGACATTTTTTAAAAACTGATAATACAGCATCTTTGTGATGTAATGTCGTTAATCCGAAAGTACTAGCTGCTAGTCAATTAATCATACACCAGAAGTGAGTTATGCAAGCAGAATAGACTTATGGGTAGATATGAAAATGGTGGTAGATAGCTTCGATGCTTGGACATTGTTGTAAACTTGCACGTACCTACCTGATAGAATAGGGAGACACCATTTTGTTGCTATAAATCATAATTGCTTTTGCATATGTTTCCAACGAATTTGTACCATACAAACCTCTATTTGATTATGCAGTACCTATACGCTATACGCTATTTTTGTTTCTCTGCTCGCATTGTTGTGTTCGATTGGAACAAATGCGATGAATAGAAATTGACACCAGACAATAATGCTTAATTTTAGAGGACGAAACAATGGAATCATCTAAACATATAAACCGATCAAGTGACACATAAAGATTGTGTCTTTTTTGAACTACTCGTTTTTATTATTGCTGCCCTGCGCCTCACAAATACCTATATATGTGTATAACACACTTACTAGTTGTATCGTCAACAATTACCTGCATTTTGTAAAAGTCTTCTTTTCGTCTTGATTTAAACCCTTTACGAGAGTATCTCAAGAAATAAAGATATGTATTAGGCAATTTTAGATATAAGTATAGTAGTAGTAAAATTCATACGCCTTTTCCTTTTTATTTTTCCTCAAAGTTTGAGGGTTAAATTAAACGCTATGTCAGCGTTACTTCAAAGAGCATAATTTTCTTATCAGTAACATACACTTGGTGACTGGACTGCCAGATAACGCTCACAACTTCTGTAACAAAGTCTGTACGTTCCACCTAACCACACAAAGAAACTTTAGATAAAGCATGTGATTAAATAACAGGAAGTTCTTAATTTGGAGTTGAGCGGCTCGCAGAAAAATTATTACCCAAGAAGCAAAAACAAAAACGGACCATTGGGTGTCTAGAAATTCTCATAGACAATATAACTTTTAATTACGGGATTATATACGTATAACTATAATTACGTATATTAAGGAATTACGGAAATAAAATGTTCAATCAATAACAAAAGTACTTTTTAAGGCACTCCTAATCTTTACGTGCCGAAATAACATTTGGAAAATACTTCTTTATAAAGCATTGACCTCTGGTTAAGCCCTATAATCCCTCCGCGATCTTGACCGTTCTTCCGTTCATTTTTTCAAATTTATCGTCGTAAAAATATTCTTGGGACGTTATCTGTGTTAGTAAAATATTTTACGCACCACGCGTTGCAAATTTATTTATCATCCTAAAATATTTAATGAAAAACAATTCTGAACAATATACGAGTATGTATATCATGGTAAATAGCATAAGCTATATTTATTTTCACACACATACACACACACACACACGTACCGTCACGCCAGGTCCCTAACGGGGTAGGCAGAAAACACCGAGTTCCAAATATCTCTGTCCTTGCAAACCTGACGCGCTTCGTCTACATTAATCATTCTCTTCATGCATACACGCCGGTTTCGGAGACACTTGACTCCTCCGTCGGCCGGATATATTAATAAAATAATAAATTAATAAATAAAGTGAGTAGTTACAAACGGCAAACCTAAGTAAGTGTACATAAATACATTGATCAAACTGCGATCATTAAAGCTGTTGTCTAATTATTTTTGCGGAAACTTTTCTTCTAGAAAGAATTCTTTACTTTTCTCTCTCCTATATATATATCCCCCGGTGATATAAAGTGCATAAAAAATTACTCAAACAATTGACTTAATGTAAGTTTTTGCAGTTCAATGTATATTATTCTATCAAACTAAAAACAAGACTTTTGTAAAGTAGCGTAAAGTTACATATTTTTTTGGCAAGCAACAAGGCCAAGGTTTAGAAGTTATTAATACCAAAATATTGCAGAAGTTACGAGCCATAATAAAGATTGAGTCCGACTACAGTAACGAAGTGCCAGTGCATTATAAAGAAAGTAGGTCTTACTAAACTCATAAAGAAGCCTACGATGACGCAACGCGGCAAGAAAGATGAGTAAGGAACTTGTCTCAAATTCGTCGAAAGAAACTGGAGCGAACAAAATTTCTTAAGCACTTTTGACTGCGACCGTCCGTCTGTAGATTTGTGAAAATTATAGTTGTGTCAGTGTCTGTACCTCAACATTCCAATACGAAACGATTAATTAACTGCTGATTTACACGTGAAACAATTGGGACTTTGGCACTTAAGTCTAATCTTGACAACTTGTATTTACATTGTGTTATTTAAAAATATGTTGTAAATTAATGGATGTTATAAATTAATATAATATTTTCTGAGGTGGGTGAACTCTACCAATCCACACTTGGCCAGCGTGGTAGACTATGGCCTAAATCCCTCTCACTTTGAAAGGAGATCCGGTCCAGCAGTGGACTAATGAAAGGGTCGGAAAAAAAATTAAAAATACAACGAGTTTCTAAGAAGTAAAAAATGTAGAATTACCGCTCTTGTTGTCGACTTTACACCGTGGAATAGAAAGTTACAGCGGTCTTCAGGTTGAAGGCTTCAAAATAACATTAAAAAAGGCTTTTTCAAACTGACTTTAAATAAAGTACTTCAACGACCGTTCTTATTATCATACTTCAACGTCTGGCTTCTTGGCGAAGTGGTTAGAGACTCTGCTCGCTAAACCAGAGGTTTTAGGTTCGATTCCCACTCAGAGGAAAATATTTTTGTGATAAGTACATTTGTTTATTCTGTGTTTGGATGTAACTAGTATGTAAATATGTATATTTGTCACATATCCGGTTACCATAACACATGCATTTAATTGTTCACTTTGATATCTGATAGTCGTGTGTGGAATCGATCCCGGGCCCCTTCGCATGCGGCAGTATGATTTGTGAATATAAAATCAAATGTCCATATTCAATATATTATATGATTGTTATATTCACGTGATATATTTTCGTGACTTTTTAAAATAGAACATTATGTGCTTTAGCGTATATCTCATAATGGATGATTTTATTTCAAATTAATCTAATCGCGTCGCGGCCCTAACCGTATCACTATGTTGTAATATCAAAACCCCTTCACACAAGACACAGAACCCAACTGAACCCAAACTAAATTAACTTAACTGCAAAACTATCTCGAACTTCACGATATTATGTTATTGTTCACTCAGTCAAATTAATTAAGACAAATATCTTTGTGCGAATTAAGCGACCGTCGCAGAATGTTATAAGCCGTATCAATGGGAAATGGATCTGAAAAATTATATTTTCACTACTGCCTACATACGTCATTATAAGGTATTTCATCGTCATCATCATACCGTCACCGCCAGGTCCCTAACGGGGTAGGCAGAAAGCACCGAGTGCCAAATATCTCTGTCCTTGCAAACCTGACGCGCTTCGT
>DWDX01002848.1:0-14254 GCA_018245675.1 Agara michaeli | reverse complement strand
GTACCCAACCCGGGATTTGAACCCAGGACCTCCCGATCGGCAGTCGCGCTAGCAACCGCCCGATCAACGAGGCAGTCGAAAACAAAAGAATGATTGGAGAATTATTTACATATTTTTGTATTATATATTACCTACCTTCCCTGATATTTAACAAGCCCTATTGTATTGTATGTCGCAATATACCTAACAATAATACATTTTATTGAAAGACAGGGAAGATAATTATAGCAATGTACCTTATATTCATAATAGTAAGCAGATACTAAATATTTCCACCGTTTACGACCTTGAAAATATTTTTTTCCCTTTTCGGGTCTCATCAAAATAGTTCTACATGTTTATCTATTAAATATACTTTTGATCTAGCTTTCATTTAACATGTCTACGATGTGATCAAAGCACATACGCCGGGGTCTACCTCTTACGATTCTTTTATTAACTCTTAAGTTATAATTTTTTTTCCCAATATTATTACTATGATTTATTTGAGAATACTACATTTCTGAAATAAATTGCTAATTAAAATATGTACTATGTATGTCTATTTATTATAATATGAATTTCTTTGAAAAATATTTGAAGCGGCCTAAGTTCAGTATTTTACAATATGATATTTGATTTTTGGTTAATCGTCTTGCATATTAATTAAAAATAACAACACTAAATGTGTAATTAATTCAACGTGATTAAATTAATTTATTAAATAACATTTAATAGATGAATATTTATTAGTATTTAATGGAGCAAACTTTTTAATGGGCGCAACATATGACGTGCATTTAATTAGTTTGATAAACAAAGTCGTGTTTATTGGACTGCGAAATAGCAGTTAGCAATAGTTTAGCAAATGAATTTACATTTTCAATAACTAGTTCATTAATGACCATTTATAATAACATACATTTTAATGTAACTATATATGTTTGGGAAATGGGCAGATGTTCCAGATGGTTTGTGGTTATCGGGAATTTGCAAGAACACGTTACGGTTTAATAACGTATTTATCTCAGAAGAAAACTATTGTTATTAATCGTATAAACTTCTGAAACAGACGCGCATGTAATTATTTTAGCAGTGGGCGCATCTAAATGTATTATGTGTACCTAGCATAATTGGGCTACTTTACCTCACCGCGAGGCGTTCACGCTAGTTTGACGACGAAATGATATTTATACGTTATGGGCAAAATGATATGAGATGAAGATTAAGATTGTGAGGAGAACAGTGTTAAAGTACGGAAAGTAGTACTATAGTCCATCTTATATAATTTAGGAGTCTTCAATGGAGGAGTACAAAGCTTTTATCTAGGCATGCGCGATCCATCTACGTGTTAATTTCACTCCAAAAGTAGGTCCATTATATAATAAAAAAAAATACAAAAAACATTCGATCTCAACTACTGAAACGTTTACTGATAGAATGCTATATATTGTAGTATTTTGATATAACGTTTTGCGTTTTCTCCAATCATTTTTATCAATGGCTTCGGGTCACAATCTCCGGATTTCTCGATTGTGATAATCATTATATGATTTATTTGCTAACGGACCAATACACATGTAAGCGTCAACAATTTTGCGAGCATTTTCTGTATAAAAATTGATTCTATAAGTATGACTATATATACTTTATCAGCTGTCCAGGCATCATAATATTTAGGATTGGCTTTGCCTAGCCGTAGGATCGAATGGCCATGTATGAGGGAGTCCAAAGATGTTATTATTATATATTTCCAACGGCCTGCACTTTTAAACCGTCTTGCAGGTTATTTTATGGAACGTTTTAGACGAGAAAGCGAGATTGATTCTCAGTATTCTGCTCACATTTTAATGAAAATGTTCAATACGAGTAACAGAACTGAGTAAACGTTCCATTTTACTGCTCAAGTCAAGGCAAATGATAAAACAAGTCTCGCTACAGCGATAGGAATAGGAAACAGTCGAGTATTCGACATGCATCTCATTTGTTTGTTGTTTACTGTTGTTTTCCGATTGTTGAAATGCTCATTAAATTTTTAAATATCATTATATACATAGTACATAGTATAACGCATCCATTCATACGAGTAGGTCGTTCGCGAATAAATCAAATGTACGAAAATCAAACTGATGCTCGTTTCAATTGTTTTCTTTGTCATATTCGCCATTGTTGAAAAGAACAATTGGCGTTAATTAATAACATGCAAATGTAGCAATCGTGCTTGAAAGCTCCGTAATTAAAGCTGTACATTATTCCCACGAGCCCGTTGTGATTTACTCATTGTTCCGTAAATATACTGACCCATTATGTTCTGTTACATATTTTATACGAATGAACGCATGTTTATCTATATCGACACATTGTTTAAGCAGCCCGTTAAAGACTGTGTTGAACCTAAGTTCTATCCGCCTGACATTCTTGTTTTGAAATCACTATAAAAACGTATTCTGTTAAGTCATCGTTAATAGTAATTGAAGTGGTCGACAGTTTTCTCAAGTTCATATCTACAAGCACGTCGTAGTGCTGCGATGAGTGGTTTGGATGTCATCTTCAAAGTTTTGCCCATTTTTTGTCACGGAAGATTAATTGTTGAAAGATTCGTCAACCTTGAGACGACTACTGGATTTAAGCGCGGTTGTTATAGATCATTTGTTTGAGGAAAGATATTATTAAAACTGGATCAATTTTCGTTACGCCCAATTAAGGTCAACTTTTTTGTAATTTTATTCTTCTCGTTCTAATACAAGTTTTATAATATTACATTATTATGTAATATTAAATGGAAAGTTTTCATTTGAGTTTTCGTGCTTTGGAGGACGTGTTAAATAAACGGTCCTCTCTGTAATTAGCATTGTCATGCTCAGGGCAAATTAATAGTGTCCGATAAACGAATTGTCGGTAGAGCATATAATAACGGAAATCTTTCCTCCAATGCCTATACGAGTATTGTGCATTTCCAACTGAATGCCCAAAAATACGTAGTTACTTTGCCATCTAATTATTTGTAGTAAAACTCACCAAAGAAATGTATCCAAATTAGTATCATTTCACAATTTCGAGAAAATGAGAAGTTGTAATTACATGAGCGTCTTCTCACGTTGTGGGTATAAGTGCAAATATCTCTAGCGAGACAGACTTAGCATCATTTCTCAAAACGACGCACCGATTTGCATAAAAAGCAGATTCCTCGTCATGTTCACGCACACGAGTTACATTGCTACTCACTCCGTGCCATGTCTGAATGAACAAATAATTTAGTTTAGCTTAGTGTGAGGCTCTATCTTCCCCGATATCGGTACAACTTATGTCCTCAGTAAGTTGACTTATCCCGGGGGAAATAAGGAAAAGCAGAAAATACGCTTGAGACCTCACGCAAAATATGTCTTCAAGTATTATTCTTCATAAAGTAGTGGGCTTTAGAAGATATATGGGAGTTTTATTAGGCATTTCTCCGAGGCAATAAATTTCGGGGAATGGGAACCATTAACCCTTCAAAAATATGATTCAATTCAGGTAAAAAAAAACTTTCTATGCAAGGGATTTCTTAGTTTACCGTGGAAAATCGTAATAGGTTTTCTTCAATGGGATCTGATAACGAAACGTGGCAGCAATACGTAAAATACTTAACAAGTGTCTGTGCAATAAATTCTTTTACAAGGTAACTTTCGCCGATATTTTATACGTTAAGCTTGTAAAGTTGGACGAGGGCTTAAGAACTTTACTGTGCTGTAATTTAAACGGCGTAGAGTTGACATTTTACTTTTATCATTTTAACTTAAATATAAATTTCTTCCTTGAAAAGAAGCTAATAAGCTGTTTCGTGAGGGAATGAGAAAATTAAAAAACGTGAATGTGAGAAAGTGTAGTAATTGAGCGCGCTGGCTCGATGTTCGTGTAACGAGAAAGTTCTTATCAGCGGCAATTGCCACTCAGTGTCGGTAATTTTTTTTTCGAAATTTCATTCACCGTTGATTTCACTGTTCTTTGCAGCCACTTTGAACGAGGGCTGTGAGCTAACAGAGCTCAGTCAAGATCGGGAGGAGTTGTGGCGAATTCTATATCAGACCGGACTTAAACGACCCATCACTTTCAGCGCGAAGTCAATGACATAAACATTGGTCAGTTGGACTAGTACCTAGACAATAAAATTTCATATACAATTTTGCCAGCAGAAAATCGACCTCCACACCTGAATTTGCCGCTAACCAGTCAATGCTTATTTAATTGTAATCCATTTATAAGGGTGTAGTAGAAACATGAAGTAAAGCGATAGCCGTTATTTGTCTAGAGCGAGTGACTTAGCATCGAGTAGCCTGTATGCCGTTTGCGACTTCCATGTAAAAAAAAATCGTACACACCCTGAAAAGGAAATGAGAAAAGTGAAAAACGTAATGTAAGAAATTCCTTGGGAAAGAAAATTCAGTAATTGAGTCTGCCGGCTCGGTGTTTGCACAGCGCCAGCGCTGTCTTATCAGCGGCGATTGTCACTCACAGTTTTATATTAACTGTATATTATAAAAATATCACAATATATTATTTTTTACTTAAATAAGCAAAGCATTCTGTTACCATTGTTAATATATTATTTATTATGTAAAGGTAATAATAACTATTAATAATATTAATTATTGTAGTTTTCATATAATAATATTAACATAAAAGTTCTTTGCACGCGAACAAGGAAACAAACACCCAGTCTCAAAATGGTTTATATCTAAATTCGTTATTCAAATGCCTATAAATGATCAGCCAGACTTCAATAAGGCGACGAGGATATATATTTTCTACCATGGTCTACGGTTGAAATTGGACCGATCGGATTATGCTTCAATTATATGAGTACTCAGTTGAATGATTTAAATTGCGGCTGATCCTTTAAATTAATGATTTGGAACTTGATTAACGATTTTATTTACTTAAATAATTTAGTTACTTGATTTCTTTCATGTTATATGTTGAAAATATATTACATACATACCTCGAATACTAATATACACTATTAGGGAGTTCACATGCTATCTACGAGTATATATATATGTGAACGTACCTACTTATCATTCTTTGAAATTTTTTGACTTTACATAACCATCTTGAAAACTAAGAACCTATTCGTAGGTGGCTTTTAAACTTCACTACGTTACTTCGGCGTCGCGGTGACTAAGAGTGAGTTTTTAAGAGGAGAAACATGTTGAATAAAATGAGTTTGACCTGCTCCAGTGCTTGTTCAAAAGAATATTATTACCGTGAACCTGACGCGAACCAATAAGTCTTGGCGAGGAATATCGAATACTGACCATTATCTAACCTGAACACAGCGTACATTCGCAGATAAGGCGTATGCTGGTGTATATCTTCATGCGGTATGCACGGTCAAACAATATATAGCAAGAAGACACCACCATGAACAGGCACACGAAACGACTGACACGTGTTCCGTTTTGGAAATAATCATCCCCAAGGTTAGATAAGTTGCAAAATTGAAAATATACCATAGTGGCGAATAGATTATATACCCAATAGATGTGATAAACACAAACTGTATATGTCGGTATGTAATTTGAAAGTGGTTATTGTGGAATCTTCATACAATACATAAACAGAAACTAAGCTATCAATCACCGCTGTTAACCGGTTGAAATATGTAGGTCTTAACGTATCTACGGAAAGGCGGCACCCCGCTGTGGCCACAAACTGCCGCGCCTTTGAAGGCGAGCAAGTATTTGAAACTACTCGTCCCTAAGAGGAGGCCACAGGGAATAGAGAATGGGAGGCACCAGAACGTTCCTGTGGAGAACACGAAGCGTCCTGACAGACGGTGAGCGGCCGTCCATAGGGGCGGTTATATAAATCCTATATTAACCTATTATCTCTCACAAAAGATAGGTTATCTCAAGAAGATAGGCTGACATCCTCCCCGCTTTAACCAAAAGCATGTCGAAGGATATCTACACACCGTATCCTTGAAGCCGGCGCGGTCGGGTTATTAAATTAGCAATCGCATCAAAAGCAAGATTTGCTCTCTACTTCTCAATTACTCTTTGAGGTCTTTGTAAAGCAACAGTACAGTAATTGATTGCTCCGCCTCAATGTTTGCTCACAGGAATTGTTATCAGCCCCAATTGCCGCGAGCGGCGTCGTGCTAATTATACTGTATGTACCTACTTAAACGTTGTGAAGCTAAGTTCTTCTTCCGTAATTAAGCAAGCAATACGTATCGTTAGCAACAAAAGTACCTAAGCATTTTATATACAGATTACTCGCGTTCTAACCATACACATAGTATTGTTTATGAATGTACTAGTACTAAAACTCCATATTAATCCAACCGCCGATTTGTTTAGGAAATAAACGGTCGAAATGCATTGAATTTATAAACAGATACGTCACATCCATGTACACGGTAGGCAACAAGTATAACTTTTTGATGAAACTCAAAATTCTCGTAATTTCTATTCGTAGATTAAATTGCACAATGCAACACAAAATAACAATAGTAGCATAACCGTGACATATTGCTATAAAATGTTGATAAACAGTATTAGGCTTAAACAAACATGTTCAAGTCTATATGGATTAAGACTACTTCAGGGCGCTCATAACCCAGATATAGTAAAGGCTTATTGCACACTTCATGTTGTCATAGACTAATTAGAACGCCAACTTAGACATCCAGCTAGTCGGCTGATCATTGAACTAATTACACTCGGAAAACGCCAGTTGCCGTTTTATAATCGTCGGCGTTAATTGGATTCTGCTTTGCATTGTTTAATCATTCGGTCGCTAACATGCGCAGTACATGCTACTGATTGTGTGCGTGTGCGTGTGTGTGTGTGTGTATGTGTATAGAACAACCCTTTGGCGCTTCGGCCTTTGGTTGGAAAACAAAACTCTGTCGCACAATCTGCGGCTCAACTCCCTAAAATTATTTACCTTTCATTCCGTTCACTAAATGAGTAGGTTTATTGGATTAAGTCCAGAAAGCTTTGCCCTTAATTGGGGCTTTCCGACAAATAACTTTTCTGTTTTCTCAAACTCGGACAGCTCTTAAATAATGCTCTTAATTAAATTTGTACACAAAATGAAAGTCTTCGGTAATTTTGTTTGCTAGTCTTGTTGCTTTAGGCCTCTTTTACCGGAATAGGTATTCAATCGTCACCTTTTTCTTTGAGATTTCGTATAAAAAGTTATCCGTGCCGCGTATAAATTAAACGATTCATTAGCTCTGGACACAGATTATCTTTATTCGGTCAATGTTTTTTGTATGCCGATTTCGGCTACGAATAATTATATCATAGACACGTGATGCGTTAAAGGTATTTTGCCAAAATCATTATCGTTCCAAATATTATGTATAAATTAAGCACGCAATTACATATATATGTTCTTAATGTAATAAAAAACTGACATAAACGTGGCAATTTGGAATATTATTCTTCACCGCGCTTACGTTTCGGTAAGCATAATTGACGTTTCAGGTCACATGACGTATTTACATTCACTGTCTCACGGGGAGAGATAAATTAATTGAGCCTTGTAATTTTGATCATTATGTTCATTGTGACATTTTAAAATAGACGATACACGCTGTCTGGCTCAATCAGCTATTTAAGCCATCTTATATGTTTAAGTGCATTGTGTTCATGTACATTGTAAGTATCAATTATCATATTGTTGTCGCACAGGAAATTTCTTTTATGTTCGTATTATAATATTATATTCAAATTTTGTTAGCTTAGCTGACTATCCATCTTTCCTGCAGAGTAAACTTGTACAAAGAAAATTTAATACACAAGGAGAGGGTTGCCGGTGTAAGGTTGCGCTATTCTTTCTACCCTCTGAAGTTTTGACGGCGATGTGGCAGTGGTTGGGTCGCAGAGGGTGTGAAGTGAGAAGGTTTCCAGCTTATGTAGCGAATCCGACATAACCCCACCTTGCCCTCGTGAGTATGATTACGCATAAGGCATTCCTTCGCAATCAAACAAAAACAGATCGTGTTTTATTTAAAGCTAGTATAATTTTTTCGTTTTAGAAGCGGTCTAAGTTAAAACATGAAAGATTTTAACGTTAAAAATTCTGTATTCAAATTTGCCGTACGTGGCTCTGGCATGCGTTCGTTAGTAAAATGCATAATGCAGCATCATTCCCCTACTCACTCGGCCGAACCAAAAGTGAAATATTAAGAAAAAGTTTGCCGGTTAGTTTGGTGCTCTTATTGCGGAAAAATGATTTCAAGAGCATCGTTATCACGTGAATGCGGCAATAGATCGCTTGTAACACGTTCGTCTGTTTGTTGGATTTATTGATATCATCTAAAAATATGCATAAGTGCGTGTTGCATTTCGATGTGACACACCAGTGTCGCTTGTCATTGGCTCCACAAAATTATTCACGTCGCAGGTGCTGCGGAGGTAGAATTCTTAAGTATAAACAGTTCATAACGGGTGCTTTTATCATTTAGATAATAGTATGTCTTAATGAATTAATACGTTGGGTAAATCCCGTGTTATTTATTTGTTAGTTCGTTTTTTTTATAACAATACCATTCCAATTCGACAGTAATAAAAAGATTAAAAATTTACTTTACCGCAAGCGTCACTATTATGGGTATAAAGAAAACTGCGATACGCTGTCACGCACATTAACCGAAAAAAAAATTGTGTTTATGGTTAAAATCCATCAGAAGTTTTATAATTGCTTCGTTGTTAAACAATGTCCAGGGAAGTGATTTTACGTAAACGTATAGAGGGAAAAAAGAATGTTTTGAAACAAGCAACGTAATGAATACAGATACACGCAAACAATATTAGCGTGTTTGTACTGTGATTGTTATTACAGATGATTACATTTTCTGTACGTACTGGCAACTTTTATGGGACTATTCTCTTTATTCGTATTATGCTCTTTTCTCGTCAAAGTCGTTGGAACTCAATTTTGCTAAATAACCTGTTTACACTTCGCTATTGAAGGTGCTATGTTTATTCAAATTTCATTGTCGAACGTATACTTTGAATAAATTTCGCACTTAACCAATCAGAAAGATTTCATTAGTATCGTCTAGTAATATCGCCTCTAGGTGTCGTTCGAGAATTTTAGGAATATAATCTTTTTGCTGAGAATATAATATACTATGATTACGTATTGTAGCTGTCAGTATGTTAATGTCATCCAAATTTTGTAATATAATAATGCATGTGTTAGATCGCTCGGTAAGGTTAAGTTTTTTTTAAATAAATAAATAACTGCTAGTATTAAAGTTCGTTTTGAAAGTGAAAACACAAAACCTGTCGTGCTGTTCGTAAAACAAATATTATTGCGTATATACTGCATGTAAAACGTTTTTATGCGTCGAACAAAAATAAGCATTTTTTATCGTGTTTTACAGCTAGCGGACAGTTATTGCACTTTGAACTATGATGACAATAGACGATCGTATGTCATTATCCTGCGCAGATCTCTTCATTATAAAGATATTCGTATCAGGATTTAACTACTTTTGAATATCTTCGAATGATGAATGATGATGATGAATTGAACAGAATATTATTACAATCAATGTTGTACGCTTCGTTTGATGTTACATCTAGATATTAATATTCAATTTGTGCTTGTGTTAAAAGTGTATTTTAAGGTTATTTGCACCGAAATTTGTTGGTAATGAGCTTTGTAATGAAGTTTACAAACGCTACACCCCGTTGGTTTAATGTGTCCCCGGTGAGTAACTATGAACATGTCGGTTCACAATTTTCGTTTTCGGTACAACTTTGAATTTACTTACTTTTTTTTCACGTGTTCAAAAGTGTAATATGTTCAAGCAAAGTAATGTATTAATTATAATTACATGTGCTTTCTACAACCATGGCATGCCTTTTATCCATGGTTCTTGCCAGCTATCCAGACTTTCCCATCAATACATTTCGTTGGGTTACAAAATAAAAAGGTTGAAGTTTCATTTAGCGCAACATTAAAATAAATGAACTGGTAACTCCCATTCGCATGTTTGAATAATTCATGTCCGCAATCTATAAACCAGACAGAGGAGAGCATTTTACAGAACAAACAAATTTTATTGATCTCTCAGGCGTTGTTTGGCCCCACAATAAAATATTTACATTTACTTCGCAACACCTGGCGTGGTTAGGCCCCGCCCACTGTCCATTACAATAATGAAACATTCACCGCCACCTAACGCTCCACTATTGAATAAAGTATATTTTTGGCAATCATAAAACGGGTTTCATAGTCAAATATCTGTCGTCGAGAAATTGAAACTTAAGCCTTTTATTATATCTTTTAGGTGTTTGGAAGTAATAAAACTATAGCGAAAAGAGAAATGGTTTGCAGTTTCTTCAAGTATCATACCTATCTGGCCGCAACTTGGATAATTCCAGACAGGAACGTAATTTGGGAGGAACACGTTGGCGATATCTGAACGCGATATACGAATGTCAGTCGACTATCGATTTCTCTCAAACACAAAGTAAGATAGTTGTATATTTAGGCTGTAGGGGAAATGTTTTCGACCCGTTTATCGTTCCACTTCTGGAAAGGGGTCTCCTCTTATAGTCAGCCAGGCTCAGCTGAAGTTTTAGGCCATAGTCTATCAAAACGGCCAAGTACGGGTTGGCAGAAGCTATTGAACTCATGAGAATCATATTATGATGATTCGTTTTGAACGTTGGATTTTTTTGCTTTGACTGGTGATCGTTAACAATCAGTTAGTCGTCTGTCTTCTCGTTATGTCAAAAAATGAGTTAAACAAATTGAATTTTACTGATGAATAACGAAATAATCATTGCAACGTCATATCCGGCTACGACTGGAATCACATTCATTATACATATTCTTTCGTTAACTGTTCTGCTCTTCCATTAGTGTTCACTATGTTGAAAACTCAGAGAATTTATTACGAATTTGGTACGGTAGATGTAAAATGTGGCGAACATTTTGATAAATATGCTGTTTCTATTAAGCAGTTGAAACGGTAGCGCCGACCCTTATCAAAATCGTCATGTCTTAAACCAAGCCAGTATATCATGGGATTGAGAAAGGTACATTTATAAATATCACAAAGGGATAACATTAGTAAGATGGATCTAGAAACCATCGTACCTGGTTATAAAGGTAATGACTCCTGGAAATTTCTTTGTGAACGAAATCTATACAATAATACATTTTCTGCTTACTTACATTGAATCGAAAGGTTTGGATCCGTGCAGATTACAGATCGATATATGTACCTATATTTTAATGAATTTTGAACAAAGTGAATTATCGAAGATATCGTATTAACTGCTGCAGTTAATATGTATACATTATCAATTTTTTTACTCAGTTTCATTTTTGACGCCATCAAAAAAGAAATTGGATTTATTTCCTGGTTAAAATTGTAAAGTATGGCTGTACCTCAGAGACGTTTACGCAAAATTGTACAAAATCCTTCCGCACTATAAGCTGCGGGAAAACCGGTCTGGTCACAACAGATAGCGCGGATTGGTCTCAGAGGATTTTATATCCCCTATTTTGACGAGCTTCGTGGGAAGAGATCAATATAAACAAGTACATGTACATTTTGTTACATAAAAGGAATCATATGCTTTTATAATTGCAAACAAATAAAATATACCTTATCGCATATTCGATAGTAATAGTAAAAAAAATACTATAAACATGAAAGTAGTAGGAAATGTGGACTTACCGCACAAGAAGCGATTTCTTCCAGCCCATTGGGTATCTTAAAAAAGAAAAACGCGGACTAGAAGGTAATTGGTATGTGCATAGGAAAGGTCGAAAATAGGAATGGGAAAACGATAAAAATATGCAAGTAACTTAGTAGTATGGTAGTCCATACTATGCTATTGTTTGTATGAAATTGGTATAATGGAACAAATTTAAGGTATGCACCTGTCTGTATGACACCCAAGAAGTCAACCTCAGCTATAGGGTTTTATGTTTTATTAAGATAAAAAGTTTTAGTGTTGATGGGTCGAGATCATTTACATTTATTTGCCGGCTCACAGCGCCTGCGTTTCGAAAACTGAAACGAATAAACGTGCTTATGCTTCCGTAGATTTTCGGCGAGGCATTAAGGTGTCAATAAAATGGCTGGCTATGAGTATCGAGGAGCAATAAATTCGTTTTAGCTACGTGGAACTAAGAGCTCAGCTTATTTCGCACCATTTACTCCTTTCATTCACCGTCTTCATTATACGGGTTGTGTGAAAGAGAGTTTACCCCGCAATATTGAAGTTTTAGCTATACCCTCCGGCTTGATCGAATTCTAACAATTTTCTTCTTTATCTTTATGAATAATATTAGGTATTCGTTACTTTTAGGCATTTTTGGTTCGTGAGAGGTTGTTATTCGAAAACATTCTACGCATACCTACAGCAGAACGAAAAGTAGCATGCAGCCTATGTAAACAGAGTGAGTTGATGGTTATTACAATAATTATTATTAATAAGTTTTGTCTAGAAATAACTGACCAGTATTAAAATAGAGCTGATATTATGACTGCAAATATCGATATACCAAATATAACTTCACCTCTTAGGAGATAAATGGAAAAGTTACGTCTCACGGAATTATATTCTCGAGCGATTACATTTTACAAATGCCGCTTACGACCTGGCGAATCTTTTAATAGAAATCAAATTACATACGAGGAAAACCCATCAAAAGCAACAGTATACATCGGTGTACCATCGTGGTAGGTGCGACATTTTTAGTTGACATAGGCGAATTACATCTATGAGAAGATTCGTGATGTCTTGTAAGTTGGATCGTGGAGTGTGTATAAGATACCCACCGTTTATTATCGAAGTAGGTATAGGGCTCGTGTGGTATAGTGTTGTGATTTGAAAGTGTAATTTACTTGAATATTTTTATTTTATGTCAAGCAAGTAGCAAACGATCAGGCATCAGTCATTGGCCACTACTGTCCCAATGGACAATTGTAACCGACCTCAAATGGGACTATGGGAGTAAGATGTTTAGTGCGAATGAGTTACGTTATTAACAGGTGTTAATAAGAGTTAGTTGGTTCATATGGTTACATAGTTTTTGTTTTTTTTTATATACTATCCAAAAACGTGAAAATGTGTTTTCATATTCAGATTCGTTATACAATACATTTACAATGCAATTTTTATATTCGATTAAGTGTGTCAAAATAACCAATATATGAATGATCCATAGAGATCCATTGATATCTCGATTGCAACTGAGCCCTTTCGGTTTTTATACACATAAATGAAACGAAGTGCAATTGAGATTGACATCGTGAATTCATAAATTACTCGATCGGTACCATGTTAGCGTTCACGGTCCAATCAAGCCGGCGATATGACGCGGACTGCGGGCGACGCGCTCTCGACGCGCGACGCGTCACTTCACGCTTCGTTGTCCGAGCTGTGCTATTTTAAACTGCTTGGACTGCATTGCACATCCCGAAATAAGGTGGTATTCCATTTCATCGTACACTTCCTTATCACTTGAGTGTTTCATTTTAATGCGATATGTATTCGTATTGGTACCCTAATTATGTGCTTTAAAAATATAATTGAAAGTTCAATAAATTCTTGTTATTTGTATGTGAATGAACCATTTACGAATGGACTACGATTTGGAGTCCAATTATGTCAATTTAAGGAGATGATTATCGTGTCATTTTATCCCTCTGTCATTTGAAAGAATCTACATATTTCAAGCATAATCAGTGGCTACCGAGTAACACAATTTGTTGATTGGTCTGACTCTACACATATATGTATAGGTAATTTGCTAATGATGCGAATAATTGTTGTACTTGGGAAACCGAGGTGGGGCATGCCGTCTGCGGTAAGCACTGCGGCTAGCATTGCCAAACAGCAGCTTTAACGTCTGTTTTATATGGAAGATTGAAAATAAAGGTGAACCTTTTTATAATACACACATTATACGTAAATAATTATGTAATTTAAATATGCGTATACTAGATGTTTTTGTACAAATACAGCTCACAGAGCGTACAATGGTACTTAATGCTAAAAAAGTATTGGGTGTATTCAGAAGCTGAGGTCGACAGCCAGTGGTAGCAAGTACCATCGCGCGAACTACATCATTGTTTATTGTCAGTTGGCAATACTGCGCCATTTTCATCATCAGTTGTAACGCAACTTAGCTATTCAATATTATATTTATTATTTCTCTAATTAAATCTGTAACGTAACTGGTGAAATGTGGGGGTGTACTACACTCCTCTGCCTACCCCTTAAGGGGATTACAGGCGTGATGTTAC
>DWDX01002847.1:0-14254 GCA_018245675.1 Agara michaeli | reverse complement strand
GGTGGGCTGCGGGCAGGCCGGGCCCTCCTCGCGCGCGTCTACCTCGCCCTCGTACTTGTCGATCGGCTTCGGCGGCTACAGCGATGTCATCGATTCATATAATATATTTTAGGACAGCACTAACGGACACGTTCTTTTCATCCGAATTAGCCAGAGGCTATACCGCGGTGACCAGACTGCGGATAAACTACATAACTATATGCGTTTTCCAGTGGGAGCCCGAAATCCAAACCACTAAGCTATCACCGCTCTGGTATTTACGAAACCATTGGTTAAATACCTTGAATCTCAACGGCCCCACTGGCGGCTGGGCGTAGCGCACCCCGCGGTAGGAGGCGAACTGGCGGCCGCGCCGGGACGTCGTCCACGAGCCTCTGATGACCCCCAGCGGCGTCACCGCCAGCGGCTCCGCGGGGAGGTTGCTCGCGGCTACGTTCGGGACAGTAACAGTTTTCGCTTAATATTATCATAGTCGTGACTGTGGCAGTTTAGAAGTAGACATGGAAAGCAATCTATTCTAGCGAACACGAGTTACGCGGAACAGGACTTTAAATCCTGAATCAAGTAATGTCTACGTTTTTAAAATACTTTTAATTGACAATAAAGTTTTCGGTTGAGAAATTAAATATTACAATAGGCAAAGAAAAATTTTCTTTGTTTCATATTTCATATAACCAAAGAGGATAATTCTGCAAAAATCATAAAGTTAATTTAAGTGATCGCATATTTCTCCTTGAATATAATTAATCGACATAGATCTAAGTTCATAAATCACTACATTGAACCGTTACAAGTTATGAACAAAGAAGCACCCACCTGCCGGCGAGCCAGCTCCGCCGTACGCAGACGTGCCATGTGCCGCGGCGGCGAACAGACAGACCGCAACTAACATGTACATGTTGGCCGCCCGCTTGGACTGCACTGACTCGTTCCACAACAAACTACGCTTATAAGCAGACCTCGCGCACGCGACTTCGCGTTACTCATGCTCGGTTCACAGACTGCTAATACGAGTTGATTTGACTATTAACCTAGCCAATATACAATACTTTTTCCTTGTATATTGCAGTATACATGTTTTGTCGGTTCGCAAGAATTGCCTGTCATTGTATGATTACCTGCTACTTTGTTAAATGATTTCCCGGTCTAGTGATCGGCGTTTCCTTGGACACGTAAGTATCTCGAAGCTCTTCCCGTTCTTCCCTAGTTTTAGCTTTTCTTAGCCGGGTCGTCCCACCGATCGACCGACCGATAAATACGAGTTGATTGATCGAAATATGAATCACGGTCAATGAAATAAATGGACGTGTTGATAGAATTTAATCATCGGTGAAACTTGTTTAGATTTCAGTCTCGGAGCGGTCGCTGTTCAAATGGTTACACGGACGTCCAACTTCACAATGTAATGTGCATTTTTAGAGACAAAACGTCGCCAGGAAACCTACACAGCTTACCGGCTGCCACGAGACCACGAGACGTTCGCTAGACTAGCCACACTGACCGTCTCTAGCTGACCACATCGCGCGACGCTCACCGTAAGTCACCGCGAGCGCTACGTCTCGTCGACCTCCCCCATCTATCGTAGCTCTATGTAGGCTGTTCAAATTATGGCTGACGATATGTTTATCTTTTAATGTTCGATAACAATGTTGTAAGTTTCGAACGAAGCAGTAAAGATAGGTTCGTTGTTTTCCTTTACGTCGTACCTACAATAGATGCCTCATGCGATGCGCAATAATTTTTGTTTGTTTACCATTTATTGTATCGTTCATGTTTCTATATTTATTTTTGATGATTATATTCAGTATATTTTTGGTGTGAATATTATTAATATCAATACGAGATAAACAGTCATCGCCATCGAACCCCACGTCCCCGCTGGCCTCGGGGCGTCGCTTGCGTAATTATGTTTCGTTCCTGTTTAAATATGATGTGAACCTTTGGGAATCGATTGCCTTGAATTAAATAATTCCTCGGTATTTAATAACTACGACTTAGTGGCCTTTTTTCTGGTTCTCACGACGATGACTGCCGGTCCTTGAGGTACGGGATTCCTTTCCAGCCAGAACTAATATTAGGGCGATGAGCGTGTATGTTTTGTGTCTGACTGTAACATTATCCGGAAACGTATTTATGTATTTTTATCAGCCGGCAGGTTACTGCAGTGCAATGTGCCTAATTTGGATCAGAAGGCCGTTCTCGAGCTGCCATCGCATGTCACTTAACATCGCACACCGCCACATATAAACTAACGATGGAAGGTCATGAAATACATTCTGAAATAAACATAAGTAGTTAGTTAAAGAAGTAGAAAAGGAGATAAATAAAATCGACAAAAATGGTCCTGTGCTTATTTATATGTATATTGTTATGATAATAATTAAAAACATGAGGACATAGAGACCGGGGACTCGTGTTTTGAGCATACTCGTAGATAAATATAATGTAACCCCAAATTTCTTCTTTCAAGTTGGGAGTAGGAGGCTCCGCTCGGTGTCTTCCGACTCTCCCGCGACGCGAACGATACCGTGACCGCCGCGTGGCGTCGTGCGCGTGTTTAGTTCGGGAGCTAACATTGGCGCGGCGATATTGCTGCCCAGTATGGTTGCACCATTGTCGAATAGTATTCAATATCACTGCATAGTCATTCAAAATTTTTAATAAAACCAACTTTTCTGACCTTTAAACTATGATAAATATGACAAATCAATGTCTACTTTCTTGCGATAAATCAATCTAACCCCGCACACCACCGACCCGTCAATTTCATCGAAGTCATTGGCCGCTCTCGAGAACGCATGGCAATGATGTATTAAGAATTATTGCTTTAACAGTATCGGATGATTGTAACTTCGGGCGGAGTAGAAATATCCCACTCACTTGTATTTTCAAAAAACATGCCTCTGAAACTGATCACGAATGTGATTTGATAATATTTGAACGGACGACGTGTCGCGCGAGGTTTTCTAACAAAATATGCGTACGAGTCCCTTTGCATTCAAAAATAACGAGTTAATATTAAAGGCGTACAGAAGTCGTCAATATGTCGGAGACGCAGGACCCTGGCGGCCCTCGCTAGTATAGGATGGGGAAGAGCAGATCCCATACTCTGTAGCGGTCTTCGTTCAAATTCTGGTTCACGGAGAAGTTGCTGGAAATGCGAAGGTAGCTCCGGTTCGAGGCCGTCATGCGCGGCCACGACAGTTGCGACAGCTCCGTCAGGTCGCCGCGAGGGTTGGGGTCTCTGGAAGCGAAACGAGTGGTAGCAGACTTGGCTCCACCTTGTATCTGCGTCCCATAACCGGCCACTCTCGCGCTACCGCGGGAGGCCCGTAGCGTACTTCGCCAGGACGCTCCAGAGGCACCCGATCACCCGACGATTTCAAGTCGGCCGGCAGGCTCTCATTCGCTTAGAGAAATATATTAAACTCAATAACATTAGACTCCATCGGCTGCGGACCGCGACAGTGCTAGTGGCGAGTGCGAGAGAATTACTATACTAAACTTTAAAACAACGAGTATGAGTAGACTATTACCCATATTTTGCAAAGGTGCAGACGATGGCCGTCATCTTGTCGACCAGCTGCGCGTCGGAGCCCGCCAGCCCCACGTCGGGGAACAGGCCCGGCATCGAGAACAAGTAGATCAGGTCGTCGTGGTGCGCCGCTCCTGGACGGCAGATATACATCATAAAATTCTTGTACTTAATGCGTTTATGTACTTTTCTTTGTTTATGTACTTAACGCGTATTAACTTCTAAACTCGGTCTAACGGTTCGGAAACTCGAACTAATAATCAGGGCGTCTCGGGTTCGATTCCGACCCGAGACAAGCATTCGGATTACGAGCGGCTTCGTTCTGTGCTCTCCGATGACCATAACACGAGAGTTCAATCGCCTAACTTAGAATCCCAGTCGCGCGTGGAATTCTCCCGTCGACATCGCGGGCCGGCCGACCGCTAGACCGCTTCGACGTAAAAAAAGCGTTATTATTCATATCAATATTAGAACACAAATGACATTATTACGTTACAAAATGTAGACTTAAAAGTGGTCACATACACATCTACACGCGTATTTGTGACGCGCGACAAGCGATATTACCTGTGAGGTCTTCGCAGGAGAAAGCGAAGATAATGCGTCGAGTACTCACCTGCGGGTAGTCGGGTCTCCGGGTCCTCGTAGAAGCTGTTGTTGCCCACGTACTCGAACTGGTAGTAGTAGACGGGCGCCTTGGAGTTGCGGCACGCGAGGTTGGCCAGCCTGGAGCCCACCGCGCGAATGTCACGTTTAGTGTTACCGTCACTGGTGGAAATCGACGACCGCTTCCGGATTGCCGACTTCGACATTTCGTCTTCCGTCAGCCGAACTTATTTTAAAAAGTACGACTGGCGAGGGAGACCTCGCTGTATCGTACGGAGTGAAAGAATCGGACGGAGGAAGAAATGTTGAATTCCCGCAATCGTGCGAATGGCAGCAAAATATTGGTAACGTGGAGGACGCGGTACGGCACCTGTACGCCGAGAAGCCGATGAGGGCGTCTCGGAACATCTCTCCCAAATTCTTCAGGGACTGGCTGTCCTTTCGCAGCGGCTTCACGCCGAGGTACGTTTTTCGCAGGGTGAGAGCCGCCGCTGCCGAGTTCTTCGGCAGCAGGAAAGCCGGCGCGGCGTACTTCAAATATTCTTTATTCAGCATGTCCGTTAACGTTTCGTTGTTTAGGACGACTGTCGAACGTGAGGGAGAATTTATGGAAAACAGATTATTTAAAGACGTCGTTTTAAATTTATGCGCAAAAATAATCCAATAGATCGTACTATCTCGATCGTAGAAATAATAATTACATCAACGCTTTCTATTGCCGCGCATAATTAAATATACGGCTTCAAAATTAAGGAGCTTAGACATCAGACGCGACGAAGACACGGTGACGTAGGAATCTTAAAAACATTAACTGATACTAAATTGAAAATTAGTTGTTACTAAATTGAAAGCGAGACTACAAAATAGGTATTTTCCTAATTGCCGGCAGCGTCCGGCCGCGTGTCGGTGTCGGTGTGTTAATTCGCACTAAATTAATTGAACCGTTCGGAGCACTCGTTCGAGGGGAATCAGTAAAGTATTAATCAATAACATGAAGCAATACGTATAACACGAGCGCTGCTCACTGTTGGCTAGCCAGGAGTACTCGTCGCGAGTCTGGCCCACGATGTAAGGCACGGGGGCCAGCCCGCCCGAGCGCACGGCGTCCAGGGGCCGGTACGGCATGAACCGCTCTTGTCCGAAGTCGTCTTCCACCACTGCTCCCCAGTACGGCACGTGGTTCGTAGCAAACTCCTGATTTAAAATACAATGTTCAGTCTCAGTAGGTACACTGATTATGTTTTATCTTCTCACTACAAAGTAGATTTTGCACCGATCCCGATGGACTCGGTCCTCGCGAGCGGCGCGGTCCACTCGCAGCTCGTCAGTCGGTCGCAATGTTATAGCGACAACGGGGCGTAGGACAGTTGCTATTTCTAAGATCAAACCGAATCAATTTTTAACTTAGTCTACCTGCCCGTCAAGTCCGGGCGAGGGCGCCGCGGCGGTACGAGCGCGCGCGTCCGGCGACGCTCTGTATCCGCTCTCGAAATGCCCCGGGCAGGTGAGCCACTCCAGCTGTTTCTCAGCAGCTCTTACACAAAATTAGTAAAACGACACTCACGACGAAGCCAGGAAAAGAATCGGCGATATCCTTCCAGGGTTTTTTTCTCAGACAATCTATGATAGCCCTGCTGGAGTTGTCGGGGCAGCCCACGAGGCGCGCCTGCTTCGCCGCCAAATCGAACTGGTCGTTACCGATGGCCACCTGCGAGTACGGAGAGCTGCCGATGGACACCGCGCGGTGAAACAGTCCTGGGGGACGAGACAGGGTTCCCGAGCTTCACGGTCCTCGATCAATCGATTATAATATGATAAGCGAATAGTCTACGGCTATAGGGAACTGTTTCGCAGCAGCCTTTGAGAATTTTTTTTGCGTTTGAAGCTTTATCGATGCAATAAAATCAAAATGACCGACGATAATGATTCAGTGATCGTTCAATAGTACCTTTGGACATCGGCGAGACCATGTGGAGCGCGACGCTGTAGGAGCCGGCGCCGCAGCCCACCAGCGCCACGTTGTCGGGGTCGCCCCCGAACGAGGCGATGTTCCGCCGCACCCAGCGCAGCACCAGCACCTGGTCCTTGAAGCCATTGTTCCCGGGCGCGAGCTTATCTCCGGTGCTTATGAAACCTAACAGTTAAATACATGTTATTTCGAATTCGTTTTATAAGACATATCGCAATAAACTTTTTTGTGGGAAAGAAGGACATTCAAGAAAACATAACAGTTACGACATACAATAATAGTTTGAGTGTATTGCAACGTTTAACTAATCTAATACGAAAAATTGTAATAGATTTTGCAATTTTATTGATTAAATCCTATAAAATTATAGGATTTTTAATGGCGGGGGGAGAAATATTTGCCAACTGGAAACACGTTTACGGGCAGAAGTCGAAATACACATTTGGGATTTTACATAAATAAAGTTTATACCGAACGACCCTAAGCGATAATTGAAAGTGACCAGAACGAGGTCTCTGTCCATGAGGTAGCGCGCGCCGACCACGTCGCTGCGGCCCGACAGCAGGTAGAACCCTCCGTACGTGATGAGCACCACCACCGGCAGAGGGCTCGAGCTGAGGGTCAGTGTCGACGCACGTCAATGTCGCGTGAACAGCGGGAACTAGGACGGCCTGTGCGACGAGTGCACAGACACGTGGTTTTTTACCATCACTACTTTAATCATCGAGCCGCTCGACGCAGCGAGGTGTCGTGGCTTTTATTTCCAGACGATCTTAACATTCTTAGCCCATTATATCTAATTGATGAATTTAGATTTTCCACGTTTAGGTTCATGTATGGGCGAGTGGGCATGTCTATGACACAGTTAGTGAGCTCGACGTAAGTTACGTGTCTCCCGGAGTGGCGGCCGGGACGGCGGCGGTAGCGTAAAACATGTTATACATATAATGAATCCGTCGGTAACGAATGATCAGGCCCCGACCGTACGCGCCTATCGACTACATAACGAACCTTATTCGATTCCGTAGATTTAATAAAAAATCTGTTAGTGCAAGGAAGACTCATACTACACCTATTTTTGCTCGGCGTGTACACATTGAGTTTGAGACAATCTTCTTGTATATATCCGGGAGATTGGGGCATCTTCGGCTGCGGGCAGATCGGGCCCTCCTCGGTCGCGTCCACTTCCTGCGAGTAGTTGGCGACGGGACGCGGCGGCTGCGAGGTAAACAAACATTTTACAATTAACATTTCAACCGTCGGAGCCGGTGAAGTAGTAGACACATTGTAAGCGCCCGGCCGGAGCCCCCGACCGCCGCGCCCCCCGCGCGCCGCCCCCCGCGCGCCGCACCTACTATGTCGTCATCTCACGCGTCGGCACTAACGGCGCGTACGCGTGGGGAATACGAGCCTCGAGGATTTCCTCCTTACCCGGACAGATCGCGCCGCCCCGCCGCGCTAATCTCAGTGTACGACATTCTGCACTACGTTATTGTAAGCCCACGTAACCTTATTCGGTAACCGAGCACCTTGTCTTTTTTCGGAAGAGAAATACGTCAATTCACCGATTTTTAGGAACGTATTTTAATCTATTTTTTTTTTCAGTACCTACATTTCCCAGTACCTACGTATTCCTATTATACATGACATGTAATGTTCCTTTTTTCGTTACAACCTTCATATCTTTTGTATTTGCACAGTTGGCGAGACCACGAATAAACAATTGTTCTGTTTTCCTAATTTTAACATTTGAAACGTGTCAGTGTGCTTATTTTAAATCTCAAGCGATTTGATAACCGTCCTCCCGCGGGCGCGGGCGCCGCCGGCGGGAGCGCTCTGGAGCCGCCGGCTGTTTTAATTAGCTACAAAAAGTGTTATTTATAAAAATGTACTTTACTTATGAAGGTTCCTAATTATCTAAACCCCGCCTGTCGCTACATTCACCTCGAATCTCAGGTCGTCCACGGGCGGCTCCGCGTACGGTACGTTCCGGTACCCTTCGAAGCGGCGGCCCTTGCGTGACGTCATCCAGGACCCGCGGAGCGCGCCCAGGGGGACCACCGTGACCGGCGAATCTGCAGTCAAATTCAAATTCAATTCGAATTGTTTTATTCATCATAAGGTAGATACATACACTTAATGAATACAGTTTCGGCGATGTGTTCACATTTGCATTTTTCTTAAGGCAACGATAGCTTAGCGGTTTGGACCCAGGTCTCTCGCGGCGCGCGTCTCGGCTTCCATCGTGACTTTTCAAAGATGCGTACATTTTATAAATTTCACGCGGCACTCGAAACCTTATTGACCCGAGTCCAGCGGGGAACAAAATAAAGATAAAAGAATGGCATTATATATTAGTACTTACTAATAATAATTTTACGATTATAGAAATACTGATAAATCATACATATATAAATGCCTAAACCCACAGTTACATATAATGGTGTACGGCATGCGATAACGGCATACGAGTCACGAGTCACGCTCGTCCCCGACGCCGATAGCCGTGTGCGGAATCGGTTCAATCGTCCGAGGGGCCAGTGATACAAGACGTTAGGTGACGGTGATGTCGCACCCGCGTCGGCGCCGCCCGCGCCCGCCGCCAGCAGCAGCCACAGCCACGACAGCCGCATGGCGCCTTGCATTCGTTCGCCGACGCCGCTAGTTATATCCGCACCGAAAGCTGGCCTCACCTATATAAAGCATTTTAATTTAAAGATAAAAGTGGCGAACGCCGTGTCATGGACTTGTAGATAGTATAATATTTTTATTCAAACATGCGTACCTGTGTGTTCGCACTCCGATTGTAAATTGTTGTGCTGGCAATAAATGTAAATTAGCCGATAATGTCGTTGACATAATTTAAGCAGTTCCATGTCGTGTGCCGTGACAACGTAAGGTTTATGAAATTACTTGTAGCACCCCGCGGGTTTATTTCTTCGAATAGTACTTTTATTAGGGCCTTCTCCCGTCCCCCGACTCCGGCAGTAATGCGCGCACCGACTTCTACCGTGAAGCACCTGTTCTTACAAATATTTGTATTTCGGTGCGAGTGGTGTGGACGCCGGCACATTTCTACATCGTGTGCGACTATTTCGGTCCTCAAGAGTAGCAATGCATCTGTGAACGACTTCTGACAGAGTCGATATTAACACTAATTACACTTGTACTAAAATATTATAACAATTGTCCTGATACTAATAAATCACCAAACCATTCTTATTACCTTTTACTAACTAAATTCACACTAACGGTCCCATCCCTGCCTCGAGCGGCGGCCGCCGACCGCCGCTTGTTCGTTTGCTACTCTATTCGCATAAAAATACAAATAAAAAATTGCGTATGATAATAAGAACTAATTTATGTATCTATTACTAGAAGAAATTTTAAAATCGACTCAGAAGTTTCGAGATTATCCCTATAAACGAACAAATTTTAGCTCTACCATAATATTAATATAGATTAAAACCAGTTACAAGAAAAACTATAATTGGGTTTAACTTATTACTACGCACGCATACATTACAATACGTTTCAGTATGGAAATTAAACCTGTACCCCTCGTCGATAAAAGCCTATCGTTTTATTTGTTAAGTCCGGAGTGCCAAGTACCGGAGTGCCAAGGTACCTACATGTTTTTTAATGTTAGGAGAGTAGCGCACGAGCGAGCGGCCGCCGCGGCCCGAGGACGACTGCTACCGACCCGTAATAAATAGGGCCGCAGGGATGGGACTGCTAGTGTGATTTCAGTTACTAATAGATGTTAATAAGAATTAGTCGGTGTGTTCCCGTTAGTAGCAGGACTGCAGGAATGGGACCGTTAGTAGTATTACTCCGGTTAGAATTTGATAGTGTAAGTGCAGTTAGTATTCGTCACCTTCGTCCCTATGAGAATTCTGTCACAGATGCGTCAGTACTCTTAAGGAATGACATGACCGCTTCCGGTATACTCGTAGAAAGGCATCCACACCCTTCAGACGGAAACACGAGATTTAATAACAATTGCTTCACGACAGAAATACTCGTAGCTGCGGCGGTGGTACTTCTCCGGGCGACCAACTCCCAAACATGTTTACCAATATGTGGCGTGAGACGGGTGTCTCTATTCTCCTACATGGTGTCGACGTAGCCTCATCACTTATTTACTCTCATATATCTTATTATTACTAATACATTAACACTTTTCACTGCCATTTATTAGTTTATATTAATTACGCATATAATTTCATATGTTAAACATATGTGGCGCGAGCCGAGTGTCTCTATTCTCCCACCTTATGTCAACATAATATCATCACTTATTTAGTCGCATTTATTTTATTATTGCCAATACATTAACACTTTACACTGTCATTTGGCTCTTTATAAAAATTACGCAAATGAGTTTAAAAGTTATTATGTCAAAATAATTATTTATAAACATATATTCCAATTACTTACAAAATGTTTGCGTACGCCTGTTTTCGATTCTACGATTGATTTACAAACTTAGGTCAATTTTTTATTTCGAAGTTGGTAGCACTGAACCCTGTTTGTATACAGTTGGTGTTTCCTTATAACAATTATGCATATAATTTCAAAAATAATTATATCTAAATAATTATTTTATTATACATATTCCAAGTTAGAAACTTTTCGCTTGCCCCTGTTTTCGATTCTACGAAAGATTTTACGAATTGCAGTAGATTTTTTTATTTCGAAGTTAGTAGCACTGAACATGGGACATTACTTTGACTCCCGCAATGTTGGTAGTTTACCTGCTCGTCACCTGCAGAAGGCGCGAATTCTTTCGGATTTTGTTTGCTTCAAATTGTCGTAGCGTTGAGGGGGGCTCGCAAACTTGTCATAGCGTTTTTTGAAGATCTCCCGCGAGTAAGTTAATGAAGTTTGTTTCCTGACTAATTATTAAGTATTAAAATCATTGTATTTCAGTGAATAGGTGCTTAATAAGCTCGGGGGAGGAAGATGAACATATTAAACATGTTCATCCACGCAGAATCTTATCTCATCTTATCTTAGTGCAGACCTCGACTCGGAGTCAAAGGGGAGTTCTCGCAAACCTCCAATAAAAGGTCAAAACCGAATCCACCGGCTAGTTATTATAATCCCGGAGTTGATAATTTAATAAAGCAAGTACTTAAGTCAATTATCCAATATTTTATATTGTATGCCGATCATTATGCCTCCGACATCGCCACAGTTCACTCCTACGTAAACTCGAAACTTCAACGAAATGTATCACACAATTTTAATTACATCGAAACTTTTATCAAATTCCGTTTTCTACTTACTATTCATCGAAAAGTATGGTCCAAACCACGCGCGCCAGTCTATTCGATCGCGTCGGCGTTAACTACATTTGTATGGAATTTAAACAGCGCCAACTAGTGGCAGTAATGGGAAACAAATGTAGCGAGTGCGAGTTTTGTGCGAACGTTAATAGCAATGGTCATTGGGAATATTATCTCACGTGACCGGTTGTGTCGAGAGCTCAGGGAGTACGAAATACTAAATTTGATATTCGATACGTCATTGCCATAGCTTCTCGCCGCGTTTGGCATTTCTTCATTCGAATATACAAATATACATGCTCGTTGAACTGGCACTCGGCACACTGATATGTGTCTGTAGACAGCTGACTGTTTGTTTGATTTGTTGCGTATTATCAAAAAATGGATATTACAGGAAATTATGACTATACTAACGTACTGGACGATATTGAACCGATTGATAATTCTTTAATAGATGAATTTAATAAGTCCGATTTTGAAGAATCGGGTACTTTTAAATAAAAGTGCTCAAAATTCGACGGAGGCGGTGCCCCGGACGCCAGCGAGATTAACGTGAGGTAAATCAAATACATTGTATACGTGCGTCGCTCTCTGCCTGTGTCCAAAGGTGTGACAAAAATGGCTACTTTAGCATGAACACTCCTGTTTGTATATGATTATGTAGCAACCCAGAGCAAACGAAACGCAAAACTTTTTTTCAACATTTATTCCGTCGACCACTGTTATAGAAACGTGATGTAGTTCTGAAAAGAACTTTTTGACAGCCCTGAGAGGCATTTCGTGTAGTTCTGAAAAGAACTGTTTTCCTGCATGCTGCGCCGCACTTCGGTTAGCAACAGCGATTTGACGCAGTTAGAAACGAGCGGCGGCATGCAGACTACACCGGGACTTCACAGAAGCAGCAACACCATCTTCAAAACGGCAGGCGAGACGAGAGCAGCATCACAGCATCTCAGTCGATGACAGCTCCGCGCTCCACGTGACTCGTCTGCTCGGCCCGGCCTGGCCTCGGCCCGCGGCGCAGTATTAAGAGACGCACAGCGAGCAGCGCGACCCGTAACCCCGCGACTCGACGAGCCAGGGCTAGGCGCGATCGCGGGAGCGAGACAGAATGAGACGCCTTCTTCTATTGGTTATTAATTATTTTCTATTTTTATATCTACACCTGTTTTTATTGGATGATATTTTTTTTTTGTATAAATATAGGAGAATTTTACTGAATAAAACATTCCATTCGAAACCTTCCGAGGAGAACATCATTGCCACAACCTTCCAAACCACCATCGTTAAACTTACATTCTAATTTTTCAATGTATCTAAGACGATGCGCCGCCATGTCGGCCTCGGGCGCTCCCCTGCCCGCGGCTGGACTGCGGCATGCGACAGAGGAACGTCCCATTTTGGGGTGATACATAAAAAGTTTCACTTTAATAAAAACAAACCGAGTAGGTACATAAATCCGGTCTGGGTAATATGTCTCGTATAATTTCCACAGTATTTATTTATATAGAAAATGTTGCTTATTTAATTGTGCACGTCGGTACGTCGTCGTCGGCCGCGCGCTCCCGGCCCGGCCCGGCCCGGCCCGGCCCGGCGCTGCGGCCGGCGTGAGGCGCGGGGTACAGCCGGTCCCACAGCCGGAAGCGCTCCTCCGCCTGCTTCTGCAGCACGGTGAAATCGCCGGAGATGCTAAGGTAGTCGCGCCGCTGAGGCTCCATGGGCGGCCAGCGCAGCCCGCGCGGCTCCGGCGCGTCGGGTCGGGGGTTCGGGTCCCTGGAGAAAGTGGACGCTGTCAGCGGATGCACTTCGGCGGTCCGGTGTTGACGTTTCTTTTCAATCCATACGCCATTTTGTCCTCGCAGTGTTTTAAATATCAAACGTCGATTATTATTAATAAAAACGTAGACAAAACAATGATGGCGGCAATCGAAATAATTTCGGACTACGGTATTCGTTTTCGTGGAATGTCGCTTCGTGTAAAGTTCAGTACGTCGTCACCCGCGAGCTCCGACTCCTCGAGCGGAGACCGGACCGCCAGAGAGCGATGACAGGGGAGAAAGAAACGCGTCGTTACCCGGAGCGAGCGAAGTTGTACAGGATGGCGGTCATCTTGTCCACCATGTCCGCGTCGGCGCCCGCCGGCCCCGCCGCGGGGAACAGCGCGCGCACCCAGAACAGGTACAGCAGGTCGTCGTGGTGCGCCACCGCTGCGGACACACGCGGCCGGGGTTCAGAACGGCGTCGGCGTCGGACGAAGGAGCTACTAAAACGGTTCCGTTGTAAACTACGAAACGAGACCGAGAAGCGGTGAAGCGGTGAGTTGTTAGAGAGTGCGGTGCGGGAGGCTCACCGACGGGCCGGCCGCTGCCGGGCTCCTCGTAGAAGCTGCGGTTGCCGATGTAGTCGAACCGGTAGTAGTACACGGGCTGCGGCGACGCGCGGCACATGAGGTTGGCGAGCCTTGCGGGTTTAAAGACAGCTTTAAAAATCGCTACGTCGACTTACAAGATCGTCGATTTTCCAACGAACGTGTTGCATCTTTACTGAAATGAATGTTCCTCTTTAAAATCCCGAGACCACTTTGAAATCCCGAAGGAAAATAAAAACACGACGCAGGAATCTCACCGGTGAGTACGGCGCGGCACGATTTGTTTTCCAGAAAACGACAGGTCTCTACGTGCCGCGTGCGCGGCGGGCGCTTCGACGGATTGGAGTTATTTAATAAAATGTACAATATTTCGAGGACACGTGTACCGGTGAGCGCCAAAGCCGATGACGGCGTCTCCGTACAGGCGGCCCAGCGCGGCCGCGCTCGCGGAGTCGTTCACTAGGGGCTTCCCGTCGAAGTAGGCC
>DWDX01002846.1:0-14255 GCA_018245675.1 Agara michaeli | reverse complement strand
GTCCTCGCCGGTCCAGTTCACGCTGCAAATAGCAAAAATTCATCTTTAACGCTGTTTCATTGGGTTTAAGGATAGGATTAGAACGCGTTCCGTTTCCACAGATTTACCGTGCATCGCTTTCCGAATGACATTTAATGCTAACAGCTTATTGAATTGTAACAGTTATACTGATGCTTTATAAAAAACTACAAGCAGCAAACCAATTTACATTACCTTGCCACGAAATTACACAAAATAACCTCATTCAACTCTTCGCTCGGATTGACTGTGGCATTGTATTGTTTGTACTGCGCATCGTAAAACAAATATGCATGTAAAGTCACTTCGAAATGTAATAATACTACATCGAAAGCCGAATGCGCGTGCGCAGGGGGCGCGCGGTAACACTCACTTGTCGCCGCCCAGTACGAAGTGCACGGGGTCCTTGCGCCGGTCCTCCGGACTCTTGCGCACGTCGTTGTACGAGCCCCGAGCCCTGTACTCCTCGGACAGCCTCTTCTCTATCCGCTCGTCGTATCTTCTCTCGCGAGCCTCTTGGGCCAAACGCTCCTCTAATTGCAACCTTGGAAATATACATTAATGTAAATGCACTGTATAACAATGAAAAGTACCGTCATACAAGCACCGCCTAATTTGGACTCGGAAGTCCGTATGCGAGGGTGTCACAAGTTATTTTCAAAGACAAATACGAAGACCTTTATTTGGACTAATATGTTTACATACATATAAAGATGTTACTACAAGATTATTAGTCCAAACCATATTTTGCCTTAAATACTTACTATTGCAAAAATATTACATAAAAATTGACACACATGGAAGATTCAAAACAAACATGTAACCGTGACTGGTGCCCAACATTGCACATACATGAAGTCACTAATACATCCGGGGCGTATTGTAAAATGTCGAGACAAATTAACGGGTAAATTTAGATAAGAAACAAACTACGTAGTATGATATGTCTGTTAGTTGGGACCGCTCGACCAGTCTTACCTAGCCTCGGCGAGCCTGAGGTCGAGCGGGTAGTGCGGCGCGTCGGGCTCCTCGCTGCCCGACGAGTCCTCGCGCCAGCCGAAGTTGTCGGCAACTGGAACACGTACGGCTCTACACTTCGCGACAATCGATTGCCAATCACAAAGTAGTCGAACAGCTGTCACGTTAAAATATAACCCAATCTATAAAACGGAACGAGGCGTGAATACGTCGTCGAGTCCACTTACCATTTCCAATTGCAAGTAATCCAATCGTAACTTCGTATACTGTGACAATATTGCGAACTGCAATATTATATGCTTGTATGTATTGACAAAAAAATAAGACCAACCTGTTCACGGTCAACTTCACCTGTCAACGTATTCACGCCTTGCACTCAATTAATCTACAACTATATTATCGTATCGCAGACAAGATAGAAACGGTAGCCAGCGGCTCGGGGGCAGCGGAATAACAATACTTGAACTCTGTCAAGTGGTCAGGGCAATTTGAGATCCTTCAAAAAGTGAGTTGACCATTACCATGTATCGTGAAAGAACCGTTGTATATTGAAAATCAGCCCAAAACGCGAACAGCAGCCATTTCCAGAAATACATATGAACTATAGAGATTATTTTGATATACATGTCTTTTGTGATTGCGAAATTATGAAATATAAATGTTCGCGAAGGCAGCCACTAAGTGTGTAGAGTATTATAGTTCCCGGTATTTTATTGAAACAGTAGCATAAGCATATGTTACTTTACATTAATTAAGTTGCACTATAAAGGATAAATAAATAAATAAATAACCACTCTCCGTATCGAAGCACACAAGTGTCAGTTTTATTCGTAAAACTATTTTCTTAATATGCCTCACATATATGCTAGCGCATTTTTCCCATAAGTGATTCCCACTTCGATTTGAAATATAACTAGAACAATGCAATCACTTTAATTAATCACATTAATTAATAATTTCATTGTAATCGATATCAAATGGACTCATGTAAACATTAAACATTTGAAAAAAAAAATCTAAAGACGAAAATGTAATTAAATGTAGAGCGCCAACTTTATTTGTATTGATTCTTTAGTATTATAAGGGAAATGACTAACACCGTAGATATATCCGCACAGATAACTCAAACTTGACCATAGACAACCCAAAGCGCCTGAACACAGATGTCAATAGATATTAATCATAGCTCATCTTATAAACAAGTATCATAGAATATAATAATAGACTCCCCTAATATATCGTACGACAGAAAAAATACATGCAGGAGTTTTTTGTAAACCATAGATATTAAATTTGCATTAATTGTACCGGGAACAACAGCCAGATGCACCATCCACAAGGATTGAGGTAAGCCATGTGGTGTCTGACATTACTCATATAGGAAATGCTCAATTGTATACAGAATGCTACATACGTTAAGATGTTGTATTTATATTTCCAACTAAATATACCCCATTTCTTTTACAATAAGAATATGTAATTTAGTGGTTATTTCGCCGGTGATACTACATAGTTAATATGTCCATTAAATTCCTAATTTGATACGAGCTAATCTTTTGTAACAATGTTTATGATGTCGGCTTTAATAATAACATGAATTTAAATCGATTAAAAGCATGTATGAAATTAAAAGTTAAACCGTTAACCTGAAAATATGTAAGAAAGCGGCTGCAGTTACGAGTACAAGCATACAAATGCATATAAGTGTTCGAAATCTTACCTTTGTAGCAGCAAATGTTGCCATGTCAAAGCAACTAAGGCTATAGCAAAAAAAAAGTGGCAACACTGGACGGGAAGCGGGCAGTGGGAAGGAAATAAAACCAAAATCACAATCGTCAAAAGCTTTCAAACGTGCAGAGAACTTTTGGTCGGCAAACTGTTTTACAGGGTGATCCGAAACAGGTAAAAATCAATGAGTTTACGGTTTGTGGACACTTCGTCGATTGGTAAGTGATTGTTAGACTTTTCTAGGGCGTAATCCGGGTCAGGGCTGGGTAAAATAGAACAAGTTTTACATGATGCAGGATTGAGTGGGATAATTAACATGGACATTTCTAAGGTTTAGCGAACACAGAATGCTGTTAAGGGAGCATTAGTTACATTTTTGGTTGTATCGCAATATTTATATTTGTTGTATAATTAAAAAAAAAACATAGTAATTACTCTCCTCCCCACCCTGTCCCGTGGCGGTCACGCTCGTTAGCCTTATTTGAACTCGGTAATGATAAATTGGCAATATTGATTAAAATATACTAGCAACTCCAGACACAAACGTCAATACGTCAGACTTTGGAGGACCAACTATTTCGCGCACTTTCTGGTGGAAAGAAAGCACTGTCTCCTTTTCATGCTAAAGGAATTCTTTTCACAGTTTGTGTGTTAATGTAATAATTGATACTATGCCGGTTTTATGCTGATCAATGTACAATTAAAGATCCAAAAACAAAATTGGAAATATAATAAGCGAAATATTTTTTTCTCGAGTAAATAAGATGGATAATTAAATTAAATAAAACACTTCCGAGTCTTCATAAGCAATCTAATGCGCCTTGCACTCGCCAAGAAATCGTCTTTGAATATTGCAATTGACATTTGATGATGATAAATTTTATAATAGCACATAAATAAAAAGCGATAACTTATTAGGATTTAAAAATAATTTAAAAAAAAAAATGGAAATCATAACCAATGTTTGGTTATGATAAATCAGTTATTCATATAACAAGCACTACTGTGATTCAAACAATGGAGTAGTTATTAATATCAATAATTAATTTGACGAAAGCTTCTATATTATTATATTAAAAATAATTATAATTATTTATAAAAGCTATATGTTCATTGGATAAAAATATTGTAATTATTTATTACTTGCAACACAGTTCCATCAATTCAAAGACAAAATATCTTTCATTGAAAATAGAATATGATGGATTTTCACATATTGAAAACCTACTTCTTCCACAAATCGTTTGAAAACAATTTTTTTTTTCAATTACCACCAACAATGAGATACAATTGAAACAACTTTTGAGATTAAGGAGATTAGTTACACCGCCACAAAAGTAATAAAAAAAATAAAAACTTACCTAAAACAGTATGCGCATATGCTAAGAAAAATCTATTGCATTTGAGATTTTTTTCACAATAGTCATAGAACAAGCATGCAAAAAAAAATCCCCAAAACCAGAAGTATAATAGCATTAATAAAAGGATTTAAATACATTAAAACATATAAAGTATATTTTTATATTTCATACATGCTTTTTGCACATATAAGGAAAACTTTTTCAAAATTACTTTCAAATTTACAAAAAGCCTGAAAGCTTCCTGTCGATTGTGATGTAAATGTCGCATTGTGTCGAAATATATTTATTGCAAAAAAAAAACAATATAAATTTTAAAAATACAATAAGGTAAGATAAAATTAAAATAAGTAATAAATAACAACTTAAAACTATTGCTCGAACATTGCAATATCTGTGGAGGAACTTGTGACAAGTAACGTTAGGTATATGTATAATATCGCGTAAAAAATAAGTCGAGAGAATTAAGGAAAAATGAATAAAATATATAATCTAATCGTTGCCATAGTTAAGGAGTGATCATACGTCTGACAAAAAACCGTGACTCCGGTTTGCAGCACAGAGGATTTTACGTTGGTTGCAAGAGCCGCACAAGCATCCGAATGTTTATTTTAGTTTTTAAAATTTTCATTTATTTTCCTTTTATTGATTTTTACAATAGATTACAATGCCCAGTGGTAATCTCTACCGGTCAACCCCTGGTAACGGTGATAACTCGTTGTAGGCAATCTCAAGTAATGAAACAAAAGGAAAATACATAGAAAAACGAATTAAAATCTCATGAATATCTGTTCTGTATACGTAATATATTTTTTAAAATAAATTATTATTAGGATAATAAAAAAAATGTACAAAAGTAGCTGCTATATTAAACATTGTGACCTTGCACCAAGTTTTTTTTTAAGTTATCTTATAAAATTCCAGCAAATGACGCTGCATAAGTTACGTTAATGACAAAATATCGAAAACAAAAGTCAAGTAAAGAAAGGTTAAGGAAAATTCTAATCAATGAAGAGATTTTGTGGTCTTTTACGTCGCTGTTTCAGTCTGCAATCCACAACTTTTTTTCTTACTTATTTTCTTTACCCAGACTGACCGTCAACAGGCCTGTGATTTAGAGGGGACGATTAACTTTGGTGTTACAATATGGTAAGCATTTGTAAAAGTGTAATAGGGGGTTAAAAACAAATGAAGGCTTGGACCAATAATCGAGGTGCATAGCTGCGCCGAATCACTCTGAATAGCATTGATGATAAAATCGAAGTCTACGTAAAACCAAAGACCATAATAACTTCTAAATTTTTTTTGTCTATATCGTGTCCCACTGCTGGGCGAAAGCCTCCCCACTATCACGCCAGGCGTTACGATCGCGTTAATTGTGATTAAATTAAAGAAAAAATGGTAACCATACTCTAATATTACAAAAAATACAGACGAATTGAGAACCTCTGCCTTTTTTTGAAGTCGGTTAAAAAATTATACTACCCTATGTTAAAGAAAAATAAAGTATAGCTACCTACCAACTATGTTAAAATAGAATAATTTATAGAACACTAACATTACTCGGATGAAATAGTAAGCCAAGAGGAGAAAAAGAAAACAAAAAAATTTAAGTACAAAACGCTACATTTAAAATATAGTTACATACATATTTGTTCAGAGTAGTATTAAATTGAATAAATAAATATCAGATCGGAGTGAAATTTAGCCAAGACATATCTTGAATATTACGTTGGTGTTTTTATAGATAATATAAAAAAAAAACACTACAGCAGTAACAAAACTCCTGACATATTTTATTTTTATTATCTGCGTTTACCATATTTGCCGACAGATAACATAGAATGGAAAATATAATCATAACTGGAATATACAGTCGCACAATGATCGAAATATGAAATTTTAATAAAAGTATAATATACATACTTAACATGTAAAGTAGATTTTATACGCGTGGTCATTTAAATGTTAAGGATTTTAAATAATGAGAAAATTATCACTTTTGAGCAACAATATTATACTATTGATAATTTTCACCAGTAGTCCATTGGGAATGATAAATGTATGAAAACATATAGGAATTTTAGAATGTCTTTTTTTATAATCGATGTTTTTGCCTCGACATACATTTACCTAAACAGTACACAACAAATTAAATGTCTTGCAACAGTATTATTTATTTATGGAGATATTAGATAAAATGAAGACTAAATTGAACAGATAGCTTATTAAGTATGTACGCCGTATATAATCTGTATATATTACAATCGTCCGTGAACAAAATGTATTTGCATCATCTTTGCTCATCGAAACATAAGTCGAATTATTTAACAAGCGAGAAGTGCCGAGGTAGCGGGGTGAGGGGCGAGGGGGGTAACTAAAATGGTACCTAGCACTTCATTTAAAATATGTAATAAAAACCAAATTATAGCGACATAGACTGATGGGAGCTTATTGTGTACTAAGATCTGATATTTCTAGGGGATAATAGAACCATTAAACACCTTTTTTCGTATGAGCGAGTAAAAACAAAATGATGCTGCTACGAGCATGTCGTATAGGAAATAATCGATATTTATCTGAGAACCTTTTTATAACACAAGTATCAAAATCATATTATACGGGACAGCACGACGTGGCGGGGGGAATCGATGCAAATGAAATTTCGTCGAGTGTATCGGTTATGTGTGATCACATCGGAGTGTGTTCGGGCGCGCTCGGCAATGTTCGGGTGTGATCGGGCCGTGGCGCGGTCAGTCGCAGTGCTCGTGTCCGAGCGAGCAGTCGTCGAGCTTACCTGAGCCGCAGAGCGACGTGTCGTCACCGACGCTCAGGTCGTCCTGCGAGCTGCTCATGCGCACTGGAACACACGACAATCGCAATCATTTAATCCACATTCCGATCTTGTTTCTATCTTGTCTTGGGATAATAGTCGAGTCAGTTTTTTTCGTCTACGGTGGTTTTATTGTTTGCGAGTTCCATCATATAAGGAGACAAATGCGATTCAAGTGATGATTTGCAATTTTGCAAATTTTGTATATAAACCTAAGATTACTAACAGTTCAATGAGCAGCGTTTTTACATAAATTTTCTTTTAATAGATAAGTCAATTTCATATAATTATGCAAACAATTATTGTCAATTAATTCATAAAATAAATATTATTCTAAATTGTGGTAACCCAATATCCTATACAAATAACCCAATAGCCTGTATTAGAAAAAATAGTACAAATATTAAGCATTTAAAGTCTACATTCTTACCTAGTGCTGGATGTTGACCACCTATCCGAAAGATTGCATTACAAAAAGACTGATCAAAAAGAATCTAATCTTAGATGAGACCAAAACGAGGAAGATACAAAGTGTCTTACGAAAGCGTCGACAGTAGCCCCCCCCCCCCCCCCAACCGTCCCCATCGTTGGCCAGCCCAAATATTATTCGTCGACTGAACGCATGCATTACTATTTATTGTCTTATCATTTTTCGAGAATTCCACCTTTTCATTTATCATATCACTAATGCGTAGAAATAGTCGCTTTTCTGAGACATTTGTAATAATTTCACTCGAACAAAATGGGGGATCCAAAAACTATAAAAGTTGATTAATTTTACAGGAATATGAAACCGATTTTTGGAAAAGGGAAAGTGTTGAGTGTAGTCAGAATTTTAGTGGACAGTTCAATGTAATAAATTTTAACAGATCAAAGGAACGTTACAGGTATATACGCACGTATCTTCCTCATTTTGTTTGTTGTCTATGATTCATTCAACCCTACAAATCGCAGTCAGAATGTATTACTTTTTAAAAGTTAAGACATGCAACTATTGCAATCTGTCTTTGATGGACTTAGGCTTGAGCAATATTGAGCGCAATTGTATCAACTGGTCGCGCAACCTCCGTCGGATCCGTAGCACCGACACCGCTAGTACTGCGAGGGACGCGCGTTCGATTCCAGAGGGGGGACAGACATGCACGACAAACATTTGATATTTCACCTATAAATACAATTTAAGTGTCTGTCTGTGATTTCGAAATAATTGGGTTTTTTCAAGTGGATTAAGTCATTTACACCATACTAGAACATTTATTTTATTTCTGTCCGTCTGTCTTTCTCTTAGTCCGAGCTAATCTCGGGAGCGGCTGAACCGATTTTACTGAGACTTACAATATAGGCTACTTTTTATCCCTAAATTCCCAGAGGATCGGCATTCATCAGGGTAACCAATCGCGGGACGTGGCTCGTTTCATCTATATATGTATATTTTAGAAACTAAGTAATGCTTCTTCTGTGAAAATCTAGTAATATATGTATATACAGAACACATTATACGCCTTGCAGTCAGTATATGTAGTAGTTGTTGTATTACACCTATAGAAGAGGTATCACTGAGCAGAGAGTTTGTAGCGTATATCTTGTTGGTGTGACAAATAAAATAAAATAAAATCCTCTTTTGCAATTTCCCAAACACCGTCTATTTTGAGTTAAGTCAGTATTCCAATAAGCATGCGATGTGTTGGTATGCGTATACTTATACATGTATAAGTTACTTAAGCGACTCACCTCTGCTGGCCTGTCGGCCGTTCGCGGTCCTATACAGGGTGTTCTCGAGGAACTGGAGACCGTTGTTGTTGATAATGTTGAAGCCGCAGAGCCTTTCGATTTGCTTCCATCTGTGCATTCTTTCCTGAAATTTTGGACCGCATTTTTTTTAGACATTTTTAAAGATTCTCGCCAATCGGCACTGGGGCAACGCGGTGACTGCTGGTATGCTTCCGGCTTCCGGGAAATCGTGGCTTAATTATATAACTTTCAAGTTTATAAGACTCGTATGTTGTAAGATATGTACAACTATTCGAGTACGAGGCGTCAAGCGATGAGCGCTGTGCCCTTTCGTGATAAAACAATATGGCGTCGACACCTGCAACTCCTGCGTGACCTCGTTGAGCGCGGTCCGCGCCTCCACGATGGAGCGGTCCACGTCGTCGATGGACTTGCCGTGCGTGGACACGAACGCGCCCACCAGGCTGGACCGCTTCTTGCGAAGCTTCTCGCACTGCAAACGGAACGCAACTTTATAACGACAATCGGTATTTTAGTGTGGGCAAGTGTCTGCGAAGCGTAGCCGTATTGTATTACTGTTCTTTTATTTTTTATTACTAGGGACAATTCCACACACGGCTACCGTTTCCAAATTAGGCAAACCAATGCCTGTGTTATGGTAACCGGACAGCTGATAAACATACATATATACATACGATGTAATACTTATATATATATATATATATATATATATATATATATATATTTATTACGACCAGACACCGGATAAACAAATGTGCTCATCACACAAGTGTTTGTGCTAAATGGGAATCGAACCCAGTCTAACCACCCGAGCGCGGGGCCAGTCAATACAATTATATGATATGGTGGCGCGGATACTAACCGCCTCGCGCGCCTGCTGCAGCTGGAGGTCGGCCTGCTGCTTCTTGCGCAGGTAGGCGCGGTTCTCCACCTCGTGCGTTAGCTGCAGCCACTGCTGCAGGCCCGCCGGCGGCGCCCAGCAGCGGTCCTCCAGCTCGCCCTCCGCCCGCCGCAGCTCCGCCCTCAGCATCTGTTCGAGCCATTCAAACAAACGTTTCAACTAGATATTGGAAATATTCAAAAATGAAATGCAGTATGAAAATTAAAAGTAAGCGTGTATTCTTTTATATAGAACATTACGAGGTTATGCAAAAATCTGACGTATGTCAGAGTCAGAAAATGTCATATGTCAGAAATGGCGCTTCTAAATTCAAATTAATTTTTGAAATAAAGAAAAACAAAGTGTAACCAACACTAGACAACCGTCGGCCTTCAGTAGTCCTCTCAATCCAGTAATAAGATACTGTCTTCCTCGGGCTATTAAATCAGACAGTAGGAGGGCGATCTGAGCTTAAGTTGCCGAAACATGCCCGCCACTAGACTACCTCTCTTCCCTATTGGTTATCTGTTACGGATTCTATTGGGTACAGAAATACCCAGCACAGCTCTCTCCATAGCTCGTTAGGCTATTCTGAAATTGCGCAAAAGACGTGCAGAGAAGAACCACCAAACTATAGGCATTTAGTACAGAAATTGGTTAATTTTCATTCATTATTATTATATTATTAGTATTACTGACTTCTATTTCCGCCTTGAGTTGCGACATTTCGAGATCTGAGGATGCCGAATTGAGTAGTGGAGTGTCGCCCGCTTCTCGAAGTTTCTTCTCCAGGTTCTTCTTCTCAGTAGTCACGTTTTCCTGTAAACACCGTTACGTTGTTCATAGCAATTGGCTAACCGGCCTCGATTAGTGTTACATCATCATCATTTGGGATGTATTTGGTTGCATTTATTGTGTCGTTAAGAGACAAATTTAGAAGAATTTGATGCTATTTATCGTTAAAAAGGAACATCCCGCTATTACTTTTTTTTTTCTTTTTTTTACTTTATATTCACCTGTTCTAATCTGGCTTTCTCCAACTCTTTCTGCATGTCGTTGAGGGCCATCTCGGCCTTCCTCAGTTGCTCCATGTCGCGCAGCATTCGCTGAACCTGGTGCCGGCTGGCGCGCCCCGCCCTCAGCGCCGCCCAGCCGCCCACCACCGCGCCCAGCAGCAGCGACGCGAGCAGCCAGTCCTTCCATCTGCTGCCTTCTGGTTGGCACAATGCGAGTTAATTTTAGCGCACGCTGGCGCATGCAAGGATATGTACAGGTGGGATCAAACGCCTAAAGGTAGATTTAAATAAAGCATAAAGTAATTTTTAGGATCTAGAGAGCAATCAAGCATTCAGGTACAAACAAAAGGTTGTAGTATATGCTCGATATTTCAAAAGAAATACGGCTACGCGTGCTAACGACCCTTTAATATATAGAAGCAGGATTTCAGTTGGCAGATTAGGACCTTAGAAGCATCTAAGGCTACCTTTGCAGGTGATTACACATCAATTGCTAAAGACAGGCGACGCTTATCAAGAAAAAGAAAACAATATTAAATCTTTGTAACTTCCGCTTGTTGCTTTTGTAAACATTTTTCGTTACTTTACGAGAATTCTGCGCATCGAAAAATATTTAGTTCTTTTTCATAACATGGCGTCACGACCTTGAAATGGTATAAGGGTGGTTCGTTCCATGTCTGTCAATTAACATCGATTTGATGCAGTTCTAATAAATTGATATAAATCGCTATTATCAGGCACACATATCGAAGAGTGCTACTTTTACTGCTGGGATTTTATCTAGAACTCAAACATAACTCTCAATTGTCGTGTGTTATAAGACCAACAAGTGATTACGTCACAAATAACATTACCTGCGCAATAATTACGTACATACATATAAATTTATTATAGTCATTACAACGATTGTTAATGATTATGATCAAAATTTAATGACGCCTTGGAAACTGAAAAAAAAAATCGAACGTCTTTCGTATCTCTGGCGTTGTTACGGTGGATTCTATATAATTATGAAGCTCAGGCAGGTCTTTGTTTTGAATCAATCAATTCTATGTTTTTATTGTATTTCTCCTGTTATTCTATTCGTGTTTCAGTGATCAATACACTTGTTATTTATTATGAATATCGACGAAGTGCGTCAGGTTTTTAACGGCAGAGCTATTTGGCACTCGGTGCTTTCTGCCAACCCCTTTCGGGACCTGGCGTGATGGTACAATAATAATAATGTATTTGTTTATGTATGTATTATATCGGATGATTGTAATTTTAGGTCTATTATACGTATACATTATACGTAATTAACTATTATAGACATTTATTTCGTAGATGTTTATAATTTGAACCTGTTCAATATGAAAGTGTATTTTCGTATGAAAAACGTAGGGTTTCTTTTGATGCCATTTAAGGCTTTCCTACAGAAGTACCTAACTTGACTTAAAATCTTAACGATACTCAAAGTAAGGTATTATGCATCGACTGTATTAGTGAACTGAGATATATTTATATACCTAGCAAACACGTAGGTGGAAAATTGACGGAGAAATGACGGAGCAATACTTTCGAACGATGCCCATTTAAGTATACTGTAACATTGAACGATGCGACAAAAATACAACGTATATAAATGTACCAATCATTGTATGGGTAGCGACGACCGTTTGTTTTAGCCGATAGGAACTTCCCCGTTCGTTGAAATTCGCCGCATCGAATGTTCCGTAGCCGGACGGACGGTTAGTCGTACCGCGTACTACATACTGTGACGTCACGCATGCAACAACAATGGACTTTTCAACCGCAATAAAATCCAATACTTCACGGCTCGTTTTACACGTGTTACGAAAATTATGTATCATTCATTGCGACAGTGATAAGGACACGAAATGTAGTTTATTGGTCGGATAAGCTGCTAGAGTAGGGTACTTACAATATTATTATTGGCGTTTAAGAGGTCTAAATCGATGTATTAACGTGAATAGAGTAGCATAGGATCCGTCAGCGCACCCAGCTGACCGGTGTCCCTGTAGCTGGGGACTAAAATATAGCTACGGTATATCCCGATTTAATAGGCGACTGAAAGGAGGCCTTCGGGTTTGTGCGTGGCTCGATTAGAAGCTGGAACCGTCCACCTAGCGACTCCCGAGAGAACGATGGGACGTGTGGAAAGCACATCGTTGTAAGCACAAGGAGTGGAATTATGACCTGAGAGGAGCCCGACAAGGACGCCGTAGGACTCCGGTACGTTCCGTACAGAGAGAGATCCCGCAGTCCTCCAACAGCGCAGAGGAAGACCAGGGAGTTTTAGTGCCCTGGGTATCGGGCTACCTTTACAAGGTTTTCCCCCGTCACCAAAACAACAACACCAGACAACTAACTGCTGCGGCCTAAGGACATACTCGTAATAGGACTGTAAACAATTCTTAATAGGACCGTTACAAATTGGACCGATTGTGTGAATTAGTTCAGACCTTAATAGGTATTAATAAGAATATTACTAATAATGTAAATGTAACATTACATTGTGTAAAGTAGTTGTAACATTGTTACATAACGTGTAAATGTAAAATATTGGGTATTTAACTTGACAGTGTTTTCTTTAAAACAATAAATACAACAATAATTAAATCAACGGGTATAATAAGTTATGTTAAACATTTAATGACAATACGTGAATTGAATCTAGAAATGTGCGTAAAATCGTTGTAATATTTGTGTAAATAAAATCTTTTGTCTTTTATGTTTTTGTGTTTAGCTCTTACGAATCTGGCAGCTGTGTCCTTCAGACGAAATCACAATAGCAAGCACAATATCTGAGCCGAACATATCGAAACCGTAACTGAATATGGGATTAGGAAACATACGAATCTTATAAAACCTGAATATAGTACGAACACTGATATCCTCTGAACAGTTTTATCCTTTTCAAAGCGTGATTTTTAACCGACTTCAAAAAAATGAGGAGATTCTCAATTCGTCTGTATTTTTTTTTATGTTTGTTACCTCACAACTCTGGACTGCGTGGACCGATTTCGAAATTGTTTTTTTTCAGTAGTGGACTTGTAGTTAACTTACTTTTTATTTCGTATATATTTTGGCAGCTAACTGATGAGCACATTTGTTTATTCTTTATCTGGGTTTAATGAAAATATCTATATAAGTATTATATCGTATGTGTGTCTATCAGCTGTTCGGTTTACTATAACACAGGCATTTAATTGCCTAATTTGGAATCGGCGGTGTGTATATTTACCAGTTGTCCGGTTACCATAACACATGCATTTATCTGCCTAATTTGGTCACACGTTCTAGAGAATCATTCTTTATTGTAATAATTGTTTTTCTACATTCGGAAATAGAATACAAAATCGTTTTGATCACACGAACAATTGTCCTGGATGGAAATATAATTACAATGCCCAGCCTTACAGTTAGCGTCGCTAACCGTTCGCACTGGTGAAACAGTAGCCGTAGCACGAACCTCTAGCGACGAAGTATTCGTACGATAAATGGTAAAAAATTGTATCAAAAATGTACAGCGCCCCTATCGTGCTTAAAAGGGACTAACTTTACGAGCACGAACCATACTTCCGATTTTTTAGCGGCTAAGTTAATGTAAACACGTAAATGTAAATTCCGCGTTTTGTATGAAAAGTGACTTTTGTATGGTGAATTCGATAGTACTTCGTGCTGCCGAC
>DWDX01002845.1:0-14257 GCA_018245675.1 Agara michaeli | reverse complement strand
ATCAACGCACAGCCCAAACCACTGGACGGATCGGGCTGAAATTTGGCATGCAGGTAGATGTTATGACGTAGGCATCCAATAAGAAAGGTTTTTGATCAGTTCTACCCCCAAGAGGATAAAATAGGGGATGAAAGTTCTTAACGCGAGCGAACCCGCGGGCTAAAGCTCGTTTATTATATAATAAGTTTGTACTGAACGGGGTGTATTCACCTGTTAAACCGCAAAGTAATTGGAAATTCAAATTATGGAATCGGTTGGAAGATTGATCATAATAGAGAATGACAATTTAGAATTAAATCAACTTCGAGCAGTGGCACGGGAAACTTTCCCATACAGCCATCTAGTACTAAATGTAGGTGAACTTTTATTACCAACAGTATTACATTACCAGGTCTACAGAACTACAGTATCCTAACAACATCCTACAGTAATACTAGGTCTCTCCCTGACTAGGTCCGCTGAACCAGTTGACGGACGGGCTATAATTTTTCCGGCGACCGTTTTGTAGATCCACAGCTAGTAACGGATCTCCTGCCATAGAGAGAGGGTTTTAAGCCTTAATATCCGCGCTGGTCAATTGCAGATTGGCAGACTTCACAGACCGTATAAATCTTTATAACATCTCTAAGATGTGAAGATTTCCTTATGATGTTTTCCTTGACCATAATAGTGAGTTATGCTTAAATTTTAAGTTTAAAACGCAAGTAACAAGTCGGGGGTGCGCGCCAAGATTTGAACCCAGACCCGCTAAGTGGAAGGCTGAATTTCAACCTACTGGGCTATCAATGCTATACAGGCTTTGCTGGTAGCGAGTAACTTAATGAATTATGCTTTAGTTTAATTATTGTGAATTTTAAAGAAGCTTTCAGAATACCCTCGACATCCAATACCACATATTAAGGAATCTAAAGACGGTTAGACCTTCCTGTCGGTTAGTCTCTTTGGCATAAAATTAAAAGGAATGTAACAACGTAACTCACACCTGTAATCCCCTAAGGGGTAGGCAGAGGAGTGTAGTACACTCCCACAATTCAACAGTTACGTTTATGTCCCACAATGGAATAGGTGGTGAGCCTATTGCCATGCACCGGGCACTCATCCAGACTCCGAGTCACTACTAGAAATTCTAAATTAGAAAAATCCAATAGTACCCAACCCGGGATTTGAACCCAGGGCCTGCCGATCGGCAGTCGCGCTAGCAACCGCCCGACCAACGAGGCAGTAAAAGGAATGTATATCATAAATAAGCTGTAATGTACATTCTAATTATTTCGCCGGATATTTTCTGCCGTCTTAGACCGCCATAACACTAAATCATCAATAACGTTCATTTTGTTTTTGAATTTAAGGAGAATGATAATTTTGAGCAAAAGATTTTGCTAGTAATTTACTTGACGGAGAACTTAATGGGTGATGAGATCACCAAATTCCTTTTCATACCACAGGTGTTAATTCCTCACAATTAGGTATGGACTAAAGCTTACTTCACCTCGCTATTCCTCGATACTGCCAATATAGGTATATCTCGTTTCTTTCAGTGGCGATTTAAGTTTGCAGGATATGACAAGTTGTAACGGCCGTTTTCTAACAATTATCACAGGAAGCAGCTGCTTAGCGAGCCTTTCGCGGTAATGCTCGTGGAAGTTTTCCAATAGCGGTCATGCTTCCAAAAGCCGACCACGTACCGCTCGGTCTAACTTTGCAAATAGTTTGCGAACTGCAACCGCGTGTAAGCCGCGAGCGCTTCACATTAATTGATAATAACATCTTAATTCCAAAGGAAAAGTTGGAGAACAGTACCTACACTGGCCTGTTGGTTTAGTGGGAAGACTCTCTGACTGGTGTTCGGGAGGTCGTGGATGCGAAATTCAGTCCGTGTAAATATTTGTGTGATGAATACATACATACCGACACGCCAGGTCCCTAACGGGGTAGGCAGGGCGCACCGAGTGCCAAATATCTCTGTCCTTGCAAACTTGACGCGCTTCGTCTACATTCATCATTCTCTTCCTGCATACACGCCGGTTTCGGAGACTCTTGACTTCTCCGTCAGCCAGTATCTGACCTATTTGGTCGAGATAGGACAGTCTAGATCTCCTAGGTAGGTGGAAGTGTCAGAAATGTACTTTGATTTTCTCGTTATGGAAGACTTTAGTAGCGGAACAAAAAGGGTTGAGAGATAGAGAAGATCAAATACTCGAGAAATGTATTGTAAACAACATACACCTATCTATAGTATGTACATCGTAAAGTATCATAAAGTATCGTAATCTGCGTAGGGACAAACATCTGTTCATTAAGTGAAACTTACAAAAAGCTGTACAAACCATAAAACAAGAACTCCTTGACCCGGTGAACCAATTTTGGCGACATGATTACTTACATATGGTATCGATTTGTAGATACAGCTGTTCATTATTCGAGTCGATATATTTGTAAGCAAAGTCAATACAAATCTTACGAATATTACGTACGAGGTACATTTTGGTGCAAAAAGATTATAATCAATGATAGAAGAATGTGTATTTAATGAAATTTTATTTCTACCGAACTATTGACATACAGGTATTTTAAATTGCAATGCATAAAAAATGTAGTATAGGCAAATAAAATTTTGCCCTATGCACTTGAAATGCTTCATATATTTTAGGAGCAACTTAGATTCTTTCAATACATGTAACAATTCAACCTACATGTATTCGTAAATAAGAATGTAGGGTTTTTTATGTTGATTTTTTGAATCAAATTCCAGAGACATCTAATCCGGCATTTGGCTTCGGACATACCGACGAGTGATATTAAGTCTGGCGGGGCTTTTAATTTGTCGAGCAGACATTTTTTTATCCGCGGCGTTATGTTAATTAAATTTAATTACTGACAGACGCGAACCGAATCAATACAAAAACTGATAATCAAATTTTCAACGATCGATCGACCGATGCTCTGAGATGCAAATAACCAACGGACTTTCACAACAGACTGAATTAATTCAATATTAGTACGAAATTTTTATTTACATCCGCCCTAAATATCATGTACATACATAGATATACTACAAATGTTAACATCGTTAGCGTAATTACATTTATCGTACTATTTCCAACGAACTGCATTTATATTTCTTGCATTTCCGCATTTAAAGTAATAACGTTAACAATATGCGAACCTTGAAATTCTCCTTTTGCATTTACGAATTCGGTTGAACATATTTTTTTGCTACTTTATAAATAAGTGTGTAGAGATAAGAAACGAAAAACCAAACAAATTATTATTATTTGTTAATCAATATAAAATAAAATTTTGAAATAATTTCATTGATACGTTTTAACACCTAAACGCCCATATCTCGGAATGTAATACAATGAATGATTACCGCATTTATTATCGAAATGTAAGTTCAAGAAATGTTAAGTGTAGTATTTAATTGTATTTCGTATTAATTTACAAAGGTACGCAATTAGTTTCCTAAGATGAAAAACTCGAGTATCCACATCACATTATCAGTGTCCGTGGTATCATTAAATCGTTTCCTCGCTGAAGGTCAGAGAGCCGCTCCCTGTCGGTGTAAATGTTAAACATGCGGATGTATTGTTTTTACACCAGTTTTATTATTCTTAGCACAGAGCCAATATTATATCCTACGGCGTTGTCTGTTGCTCCCTTTGAATTAAAAAAAATCTGCTATAAAGCAGTTTGGTCCGGTTTTTACCGGTTGTTTGAGCATAATCCACAGTGGTTAGTAAAGCGACCATAGACCCATTTTATTAGTGGTTTCTGGACTTGCTTTAGCATCTTTGCTTTCGGTGCAGCGCAAGCAACATCTCTACAGCTTCGGATTATATGAAAATCCGAACAAGTCAAATATCCATCGATATATAGGTAAAATCTCGACAGCGTGGCGTGAGTCACACCGCGAATCATACAAACATTAGCGGATTCCATTCCGAGCGCGCGACAAAGGTCAAGACCGAGCGTAGGTGTTGCGACAAAAGTGATGGATAAACACACTTTAACTTGCTTTTTCTTATTTATCCTGTCGCAACATGTTAATTGTTGCAACTGTTAATAGCACTCGTTAAATGTATCCTACATTTTTTTTCTTATTAACATGTTCCTATATGGTGAAAAGTGGCCTTTAAGTGTTATTGTTATCATTTATTATTAAGCATTATGTATGTTAAGTGTAACTGTAAAATAATAAAACATAACTTATCATAGACTTATACTCCTCTAAGCGCGAGAAGTGGACTTCGGAAAGACGCTTTGCTATGAATGTCAGAGGAAGGTAAGGTCTACAACAACCTATACTGTAGTGTTTATTTGGTCCAAAAAAGTAGTATTGTGTAGTATTAAACTCCAGGGCTGCAGACATCACGGAGACATTAATTATACTTAAAGCGCTTAACTTATTAAACGGTACAGTTAAAAAGCGCTATTAATTTGTGCACAAACAGTTCAGCATAACTAATGGTGAAACTGGGCCAATCCGATCTAATCAAGAGCCGCCAACACGGCGCACTCACACAGGGACGAGCCGTTACAAATGATAGCTTAATCTCATTAATGTCGGCGAATGCGTTAAATTTGGACTTAATGAAAATCTATTCAGCCGTAAAAGCGCGCGGTGGGTTGAAACGGCGACCTGTAGTCCTGAACGAAGCGAACTATCTGAAAACTACGTTGAAATAATGGTAAGAAAACTTTAGAAACAGCCCTCACGGTCATCTGAACCCAAACCAGACAAAGCCAATACTATGCTAACCACGCAGCTGATAGATTACATAGATATACACATTACAACATACCGTCACGCCAGGTCTCTGACGGGGTAGTCAGAAAGCACCGAGTGCCTAATATCTCAGTCCTTGTAAACCCGACGCGCTTCGTCTACATTCATCATTCTGTTCATGCATACACGCCGGTTTCGGAGACTATATACACAACTAAAATGTAAATAGTTTGTATTACGCCCAGACACAACAACACACGACACAACAGACAAACGTGTTCATCAACAAATGCTTGTCCCGGGTGGGATTCGGCACGATCTCCGTTTTACCAGTCAGTGTCTCTATCTTTAAGCACTAAAGCAAGAGGTCAGTCCAGTCAAATGCCTCCAAAGCGGCGACTGCCCGACAGCCGTCGTGATCAAAGCATGTAAACAGAAAGCCAACTGCGTCCGCTGCGCTCCCGCGAAGTCCCGTGTCAATTGCGAGATTGGTCGCTTCCGTCCGTGACGCTGGCTTTTGTGTTATTGTTCATTATAATACGCTTTTTGTAATCCAATTGTAAGCTGTCGTAAAAATACATTTAATTATTTACTTGGCTCCGCGGTTCCACAATGAAGTGTTATTAATATTAATTAAATGAATTCTCATTCGTCAGTACGTTCTGTTCATTGTGTTTTTTCTCGCGATTCTATTTGTAACCGAACTGTAACCGAACCTTGTGTCTTGTAACCGAAGATTGTTTTGCTGTAATCTGGGTTCGATTCCCACCCGGGACATATGTGGTGAGCACATTCGTTTCTTCAGTGTCTGTGTGTAATAAAAATAACAATCTAAGTATTAATATATGTAGTAGGTATACCCGTGTATGTGTATCAGCTGTTTGGTTACCATAACACACGCATTTAATTACCTCATTTCTAATTAGGTACAATGTGTGTAATATTTGCAATTAATATATCTAATTACGGGTGTTGCATCTCAAAGGTTAGTAGTTACTTAGGCGACTAAGCTTTGCTCGACTACTTGTAAAACTATGACAAATTATTAGGAATCGAACCACCAACACAGTTCAGCAGACAGGATCACAGAGCACTGAACCAATACGCCAGCAAAAACAGACTCCTACAGAAGAAACCAAACCTAATTCGATATCAAAGTACATATACAAACTAAAATCAATTTCCTTACAATTACTACAGAGTACGAATACAATAGGTCCACGAACGACCTTCGGCGTGCTGGAACCGCTTGCCGCCGGATGGTGATTGTGAGATTAAACAATTATAAATTCTATAGCCTATCTTTCATCTACACTCGTCACAGAGTAAGCGCGCGCAGAGACTAGCAAAGCGGTTGCACGTTTAACAACAACCTCATCTGATGGAAAGTGAGAATGGAACGTTAACTGGAACAAGTTGTTGGAATGACAATTTTGTTATGTACGACAATATTAAAGATAAACTATGGTCCCAGAAAAGTTTTATCAAGCATTAGAACAATTTTTTTCAACACTTGTATTCCACTTCCACTGCTGGATACGGGTCTCCTCTCAGAAAGTTGTTAGGCCATAGTCTACCGCGCTGGCCAAGTGCGGACTGGCAGATTTCATAACTCAGTCCAAGCTGTAGTGCCAACTTATGAACATGACCACAGAGGGTTTGGAGTTGCAGGTATTCAAAGACAACTGTTCAAGGTCAACATAAGGTCAATTAAAATGGAATTCCATAAGTTTACCAGTACGTCGTCTATACGACGTTTAGTCTATCAACAGTAAGGGCGGATAGCCCGAGGCGGTGCTAGCAACGTTGCATTTAAACAGTACATAGAACGTTTATCATCTGTGCAGGAAGTATCGATCTTTGATTGTTAATACATTTGACCGTAGTGGGAAGCTCTTACACCTCGGCCGACACAAAAAGAAGGAAGGAAACACGCCATTGGAGATGGACGATAATGTTTGTAGTTGTTACATGGAGCAGGATATGAGAGTTTTGGAGCCTTAACGGACACGCTAAGGACACGCTGTACTGGCACAACCACTAATATTATTATCTTATGTAGATATTTTTCTTACACCGAGACAGAACAAGCGAATGTGCGTATCCCGAACATTTTTTGTCTTGAGTAGATATAGAATCCACAACCTTTGGTTTAACAGTTTGGCACCGACCAACAGACCAAATTCTAGTCGCAAATTCGTGTATATCCAGACCAACGATTAAAAAAGTATTTTAAGTGTATTCAGATCAAAAATTCAATTTGACGAAATGTGTGTCGTTTTGTGCTAGCGCGCCCTACGTTATAGCCGTAAAACATATCAAAACATATCACTTGGAAGCCCTCAAGCGATATGTACATAAAATCGCAGCCATAAACTCCGAGCCGCGGGTGCGTCGCCTGCAGCCACCACGAATCCCGCGAGCCTTGACATAAACAACACGTGTTTACATTAGCCAACCGTTCCGCCCACTGCATGTAGCTCGCAGACAACTGAAGATTATCTTTATCTTGCAATCAAATCGTTGATTTGAACCGCGAGACATTTCAAACAAGCCGAATACGAACGCATCCTTGACTTAGCTGCAATCGTCTTAGCGTCCCGAAGCTGAGAAGAGGCTATAATGCGGACTGCTCCAGTGCCTTTGTTAGAAGAGATAGAAATTCTACAAAAGCGTAACGCTTTACGACTTATATTTAATGTTATTTATTTAAACTGCTTAAACGCTATACTTATTACCTACTTATATATATACACCATACCTTACAATATAATAACAAAAGCATGCGGAAGCTTGATATCTGCATATACATTGGCCGGAGCTCAGTGGAATATTAATTGGTTCAAGTGTTTTTCACGTCTCTAGCGACCGTCGAACAATAGCAGTGAAACTGTTTACGGTTGATTATCATTCAATCTTATGTAAGTGGACTACTGATTTCACAAAGGAACTAGACTTAGGAATTATAATAGCCTGTCATTAATGTGCCTCCATAAGATATACCGCGAGTGTAACTCTTTAATGTATATTATATAAATTGTAATAAACGTGAATTGAAATCAAGGTAAATAAATCAATTAGAATCAAATGGCTGTCTTGTGATAGAGTACTTAAGAGACTGGCTTCGTGGGCCCTTAAGCCAAAATAAAAACCAAATCTCCTCAAGAGTAGCATCTGCGACCATTGATAGGGCGAATACTAAACACATACGAACAGAGCTTATACTAACGAGTACTTATTGGACTAATATTTAACAGTCCCATTCCTTATGAACTAATTCTTAATACCCACCAACTAATTCTTAACACCACCTGTTACTAACTGAATTCAAACAAATGCCCATAAGCGGTAGCGGCCCCTGGTGACTACAGCTTTCTTGTTTGCTACTCATTTCATTTTAAAAATATGCCTAAATTATATGTCTCGTGTAAATTTTGCGTGTACACTACCTATTCAACATTTGAAACGGTTGTACAAGCCAGCTGATGCTATTATGTACATCAAAACAAACAAATAATTGTTACAGCACCGTGGGATACTTCTACGGCAGTGTCTAAAGTCGCGCACACACTATATAGGCATTTCGATGGACAAGGCGTAAAAAGGGCCTTAACACGCGATAATTCATTAACTTCATGTACATATAAAGGATGCTAATCGAGTTAATTGAAGCCGAAAATCGCTAACATGTCTAAAACAAACTTATGTATATTTGAAGATGGCCGCACTAGCCATGTAGGGATGCGTGGTAACGTTCACCTCTTGTGCAAGTCGTTTGAACAAGTAGGTATTATCGTAGCCGTACAAGTGAGCGTGACAAATTGAGCTAATTAAAAACACAAAGAGGCGACTGACGTGACAAATTAGAGCAGAGCACCGCGTGACGTGAGGCAGCCGTCGGCCGAAACATTTTATATAACTGTGATACTCGGCTTCGGATCGCACGTGATCGGGTTCGAACGATTCGAGATCAAACTATCGTCCTAATACAGTTATAATCCGATTTGATATAACTTTATAAATCGTACTGTACTGTGGACGTGTACTGTAATAACCAATAACGACTGGGGACAATTCCACGCACGGCTATCCGATTCCAAATTGGGCAATCGAATGCCTGCATTATGGTAACCGGACAGCTGATAAACATACATATATACAATACATACTTGTATGGATGTTTTTTATTACGACCAGACACAACGAACAAATGTGCTGCACACACAAGCGTTTGTCCTGGGTGGAAATCGAACCCACAACCGTCGGTTTTGCAGTCAGGGTAGAGTGGTTAGAGAACCACTAGTCCACGAGGCCAGTCAGTACTGTAGCGTACTAGCGATAACTATCCCAGGACAAGTGATCTATCCAGTACGATCCAGCACGGAGAGCTGCCGAACTGCCGGGGAAGTTTAAATCATGTCCATCGAGCATATATATGGATTCATAAATAAATGACAATCGGATGTGTGTTTACCTGTCTTTTAAATGTACTGATGGCAAACTTAATATGAGAAATTCCATGAATTAATAACTAATTAATTTTAAAAACCATATACCTAAACGAAATCAACTTGCACTTGACCAACGTGGGAGTAAATTGCCTCAACCTTTTGCTATTATATAATTCCGTTTAAATTAGTTGATACTAAATTTTTTTTATCTACTAATTGACATTCCTACTAATAGTATAAATGTGAATGTAAGTTTGTTTATTACGCTTTCACGCGAAAACTATTTAACCGATCGTCATGAAACTTTGTACACATATTCTTGGAGGTATTAAAAGTAACATAGGATAATTTTTAAGGAAAAATATTTTTTTTTAAGCTTTTGTCCGCGCTTCGTCCGCGTGGAATAGTGACTTCGGGCAGCATTTTCATTTCCTAGGATACTTTTATTGAAAAAGACACTATTCCACGCAGACGAAGTCGCGGCAAAAGCTAGTACATTATACTTCCTTAACCTACGCGATGAAATGAACTTCATTCATACCAGCGATTTTTTTCTAGAACAGAAATATAATCCAGCAACTGGCGGTCTTACAACTAAATGACTGTAGTAGTAACACAGACATTTACAATAACGAAAAGCTAAAACTATACATGTCACAAGGCCGGGTCAGGTCACGACACGCCCTTATTGATTTCAATAACGGACCAGTTCAAAGGTTTTACAACTTCAAATGCAGAGCACGATTTACCAGCGAACAATACGAAGATAATGAGTTTCGTAGCAAATTTGCTCAAACTCCGTGACCGTCACTTTGATATGTATTCAATCGGTGTAATTACCGATCTATTCATTTTTAATAGTCGTTACGTTAGCCGAGATAACTTTTGTCTGCTGTCAGTAGTTACGAATTAATTTGTACTTGCATTTCATTACGTAAGAACTAAGTCTTTAGGACTGTAATTATTTTGTTAGATAATAATAATTGTGTAATACCATAACTCTTGCTCGCGGAGCGTACGGCGACTTCCCGTTATAATGCTAACGAATTAACAAACTTGTTTATATTTATATATGCGTATAATATCTGGACATTATACTTTACTAGATCACCAATGTTGTTCATAGGAATGTTGTTATAATAAAATTCTACGCGGAAACCAATGAACATGTCACTTTTAATTAGCATTTCAATCATTACATTTAACGACTCCGTTGACAAACGCCGTTGCATAGAAGCACTTACTAACATACATATATAATATATTTATAGTTTACAGAAATCCACGTCATTGGAAACAAAGCCTGTTGTATGTCGACCAGATAATTTTATCTACGTACAGAGCAAACAGCCAAACTCATAACACCAACGTTTGTTCCGAGCGGGAATCGACCCCACAATCGCCGTCGTAACGTAACAGCCTCGCTAGCCACTAAATCAACGGGCCAGTCAAACTCACACTTGTCATTATAATTGTTTAACTAGATGATACATAACAGTAAATCCAGGCTACACCGCGTTTAGAATGAAAACTTGAAGTAACGTTTAAATCAAAACGTGGTCTATAAAAACACGCGAGCTGACCTAGTGGAAGCCATACGCGGTACATTTACTATTTAGAGCGCGCGCATACAGTGCGAAGTTGAATGTTCCACTTACATTGTTTAGCGCGTGCCGCTGACGTGGCGGTATGTTAAGTCGGTAAGTCGGAAACAGACAGAATTTTAAATCGCATAGTACCCGCCTACTTTTTGATTTATTCATATTTATCAGGGACGTTATGGATATGTAATTTCGGATCTGGATACGGATATGGACATAGGAATAAAATTATATCGGTTTCGGATACGGATACGGATGTTTAATTACTTCGGATAATCCGTTACTTTCGGATAGTTTCAGTTACGGATATTAGATTAAAGTGAAATAAAAATAGGTACATACATACATAACATCACTCCGGGTCCCTAACGGGGTATGCAGAAGGCACGTAAAAAAAAACGCGCACGAGCAATGAAATAAAAACCCGTCGTAACCTGTTTTATTTAGACTCCGCCCTAATCCGAAATTATCCGAAACTTTTATAACGTATACGGTTACGGTTTCGGATATATTTTTTATTTCGGATATCCGATAGTTTCGGTTACGGTTACGGAGCTCCATAACATCCCTGATATTTATAGCCTATATCCACAGCCTCGCCGTCCGCACGTTTTTGATTTAATTGCTGTTTGGCAATTTGATTATCTTTTCTAAAGTTAAAACAGTATTTATGGATAGTTACTTACTAGTAGTCGTAGTAAATACGTAGTCATAGTAACGAATTCATACTAGTTTTACAATCGCGAATATAATGGATGTAATTGTCTTTGTCTGTTGCGGCTCCACGCTAATGAACGGCTGCACCGATTTTGATGAAACTTGGCATTCATTTGTTTATATTTATATGGTATGGAGTGTCCTAGGACACGAGAAAGGAGACGTAACTATTACAAATATATCTTTACTTATTTCGTTTATCGAACGAACAAAGTCGCGCACACCGGTACGGTTGTTGAGGAAAATTCTTTTTGCACCATTCACGAAGGTTCGCCGGTCATTGTTGTAGGTGTGCTTTGACAATAATAGAGTTAGTTAGGCATTACTGGGATGCTAACGGTTCGCTGTAAAAAGAGTTCTCACAACAATGGCGTTGAAATAGTCGAGTTGAACATAATGAAAATCCAATCGGTTGGTCACATGTAAAAAGCGCGCATGTCTATCTATTGGCAAGGTGTCGAGGCAATAACGTGGAATTAAAAAAAAATGATTTCAATTAATTTGTTAAAAGCACCAAAAATTAAAAATTCAAATCCATTTTTCCACCCGTAGAGGCATTTTTTTTTTTCAAATTTTCTTATTAAATTCCTCATGAAAATGTTACTCAAAAGTCCAATATAAAAGTTCATACCCTATTTTTTCACTCTTAGACATGGTATTTAATTCCACAAATGTAATTGAAGGTCCGTGTCTAAGACTGGTATAATAAAAAGGGAATTTAAAATGCACTAAATAATAATATAATACGATAAACATAAAAGCACATCCACATTTACTCCGAAGCCCACATCGCGATCGCTATTTCAAGGAAAACCACGGTTTATTAAGCCGTCCCACATCCACATAAAAGCCTTATCGCAATCCTTTGCTTTCACAGATAAAGAATATGTTTATACTCTAATAACGAAGTACTTACAAAGTTTATCTCTAATGGAATAACTTTCTAGGACATTGTAACTATATATAATTACTAGTAAATGTCATCAAGTTAGTGCATAACATGTAAACACATAAAAACGTTTAATGGCTAGCTCGGATCACTGCCAGTTTAGCGAGATAAAATCCAAGTGTTTACGAAGTTGACCCGGCAAGTTGGTTTCTCAATCATTAGACAAGTCCGAGCTAAATATGAATATATAATAATAATATAATATAATAATTGACGACAATTCCACACACGGCTATCAGATTCCAAATTTAGCAATTGAATGTCTGTATTATGGTAAGCGGATGGCTGATAAACATACATTACATACGATGTTATACTTCCATAGATATTTTCATTACGACCAGACACGGAACAAACAAATGTGCTAATTAAATAAACGTTCGTCCCGGGAGGGAATAGAACTCACGACCTCGACTTTTGCTGGCAGGGTCTCTATCCACTCGAGCACGAGGCCTGTCGCTCGAGGATATAAGAAGATAATGTCCTACCACTTGAAACGGATTAGTTCTACTTGTTCAGTTATCTATACTAATATTATAAAGAGGAAAGATTTGTGTGTGCATGCGTGCGTGTATGTACGAGTAGGCTCAAACACTACAGGACCGATTTCAAAAATTCTTTCACCATTTGAATGTCAAATTATGACTGATCAAAATAGCCTATATTAATAGTTAATAATATAGATATCAATAAAGTATGATCAGCGTATATGATAGCGTGTAATAGGATTCGATTCTGATCTAGCACAAGCATTTGTGTGCCGACCGCGTTAGTTTGTGTATCTGTACTACAGAAATAACCTCTCACAGATAGTCATTTACTGTTTACTTTTTATTGCGATGTTATAATGAGTAATAACGACATGACATCATATTTATTTTCTTATATATAATGAATGACTTCAGAGCTCATTATAAATTTAAAACGCAATCATTTTATTGTAAACGTAATTACCTCAATTATAATTATCATAATAAACTACATCACTTCTTCAAACAGCGTTTCAAAGATTTGAAATTGTTCTTCGTATGAAATTCAAAACACAAGGCTAATAACACACAGGAGACACAGAAAAAAGTCCTGGACGGGAATCGAACCCGTGACCTTTGGCAGTCAGGGTCGCTAACGACTGAACCAAGTGGCCAGTCTAGAAGACATGCACAGTACAGGCATTTGTACTAACGGGCCGTCGATTGCTCTATCGGTTGTAGGTTGTAACAATCAATCGTTAACCAACAGCGAACACTTATTTCGTAGTACAAACGGCGCAGGTAAGAAAACAATGATTTACAAAAAGCGCCGCCGCTAACTGGGTCGGTCAGTTTTTACAACGTTACAACATTCACAACAGCCCGTCGAGAGTACATCACAGTCGCGTCATTAAAATGCAATAAGCGGTACATTACGGCGGTTTTCTTTTCTGTTTTTTTTCGGCGACCATCTCGGAAGGAAAGCGCGTTGCGTCACGATGAGCGCGCGAATGTCGCGTCGTGTTCCGCGCGTTGTGCGTACGGCGCGCGGGCCGAACGACGCGTTTTAATACCGTTCATCCGCAAACATATCTCGTCAAACAACGACAACAACAACAATAACATACCATCACGCCAGGTCCCTGAAAGAATAGGCAGAAAGATTATCTCGTCAAACATAAGACCCATTTAATCTTAAACTAGCCAAATTCTGAACTTCAAACGAATAAATTAATTTACTGGTAAAAAGGGTTTTCAGTTTTGTTTACGTAACATCACGCCTGTAATCCCCTAAGGGGTAGGCAGAGGAGTGTAGTACACCCCCACAATTCACCAGTTAC
>DWDX01002844.1:0-14258 GCA_018245675.1 Agara michaeli | reverse complement strand
AAATGTCAAAGAATGCTTATAAGTATAATTAATTAAATTGAACCTCATTTATTGTACCGTTCGTGTTTTTTCAATAAATCGAGAAATTTATACATAGAAAAAATTGTAGAGTACGTTTTCGAATTTATAAAAATTGATTTAATTTAACTACGTTCGATTTTCGACCCCTAGGCGACCACTAGTACTAACTAATGTAGGATTTGATGGCAGTATGTAAAGTTGTCCCACGATATTACTATTATTATTATTGAACCCTGAATGACGGACGTAGACATTTTGTTTTCTAGAACGTTTAAACGTTTATTTTCAGGCCCACTGCGCCAACTGTTCGTAGCGAAAGTACTATCATATTTCGTACCAAGTTCACGAAGCGGGCGATGGAGTAATTTAAAAGCGGAATTCTTTTCATAAACTTCTCGAAGGGTAATTATAAAAGTAATTGTAATTACAACAAAAAACACGATTGTTTGCATTTTTAAATTTTTACGGAACGCAATATGGACCGGAAATGGCTTATAACGTTATAAAACTAATATTAATAATAACTAGTGATTTGGGTTTCAGTTATGTTCCAAGTTCAACTGCCGGCTGACTTTATAACGTTCCGTGTTTTTTATGAATTGAAATTTTTTTATCATTCGCTATATCTAAACACTATTCGCACGAGTAATTTCCGATCAATGAACCCCAAATATATCTAGACATCGTCTCTATAGTTTTCGTGTTATTCACCTACGTTGTCCACCCAAAAATTACACATAAACACAAACGGAATGTAGAGTCGAATTTTAAATCCAATTAAAAGTCGTATCTATAAAACCGATGCGGTAACCCCATCTATAATAAAGCGAACGGCACCCGAGACGCAGAATGAGCGCGGCACTTGCAAAACAGAATACAAATTGAACAGTAATTAAACTCGCTAGATTAATCAAACCCCTAAACTTGCGAGTGCGTAGCGCGGCCCAGGTTATTGTTCCTTGAGGGATCGCTCATCTTTAAAGAGGAATTAATTTTAACGAGCACGACCTTTAGGACGCCTGCGTAAATTTACCACAACGTAGCTTACCACCTGGGGACTACCGATGAATTGGCTTCGACCAACCGAAGTGGCAAAGGGTAAAAAACATGGTGTATTCGAATACAGGTCCGGCTATATTAAGGTATTTTTTATAGTGTACCATCACGCCAGTTCCCTAACGGGATAGACTATTTTCTATAGTATAATTATGATAATTATCTTAATATTACACCATCAGCCCGGGTCCCTGAAAAAGGTAGGCGGAAGGCGATTCTTCTACATTCACCACAAATTTCGTATACACACATATATGTATATGCTAGTTTTGGAGACTTGTGACAGTACAAGCGGCCAGTACATATTTGGTCCAGATAGGCCGGTGTGAGTTTAGTACGGTGCCTACGTGAGATAAAGGTGATAATAAAATTCTATGACAAAGATATTTGGTTCATGTTTATTCGTATCCTGAGTATTCATTTCGGGGAAATCCGAGATCGACTGGTGATATAAAAATAACCGAGTCGTTCGCTCGTATCCACAGGAAATGTAGAGAAATAACAATGATGTTTTTTCGTATGAAAATAGTACAAAAGCGTTCGGACAGTCCCCCCGCTCTCTTTTATAATTAGTGTATATCGTAAATATACATTTCGATATCATATAATCGAAATATACACGTCACTGTAGACAGCAAGACGTATACAACATAATTGTAAGTTAGAGACATCAGTGCGAAGTTGCCAACAGAATAATAAATAAATCTCGAGACAAGTCGGAACAAGTTGCTCGGACCCTAAGACAAACTCCAGCCAATAGCATTGAAGCTCCCGGAAACTTGGGGAAGTACGTTCTGACAAATTGTAAAGGATTAAACTTCTATTAAGTTCTATTTGTAGATATCTTGCTGGACGAGAACTTGAGACACTACAAGCAATTCCATCTATCCATTGCTTCACTTGTATTAATAACTTCTGCTCAGTTGTATAATATCCGAGCAATGTACACAGCGCAATCGTGTAATTAGTCAATTTTGTTATGAGAAACTTTCAACGGATTGTTGTTTTTGAGTACACCGCTGAATAGAGTGGTTTACATTTTAATCATAACCAAAGCCTTAACTTACACCGAAAGGTTTACTACCGATGCTTTTTAATATGCTAATCCTAAATGTAATCCATCCTGGATTACAGAAGAACGGAATATACTGACAGGCCCTATGGTACTATGCCTTTGTATTATAGAAAAATTGATCGATATATTCATAATTTATATAAACAATCAATGTCCGTTAGACCTGTGGTATCGAACATATAAGCCCGTCAAGCACGAATATTTGTTACTGAGGTTCCATCGGGAGCATGCTGTGCGGTAGCTAAGACTTAATAGAATCAAAAATTCTCCATTTGGTTGCCGGCAACGAGTCGGTCCGGCCTTAAAGACAAAGTTGAGCAAATAACATTCAAAGTTCATGGTAACTTAAAGTAGATTTTCTAGTAGTATTCGGAAAGCACGGTGGTCGAAACAACAACAGTATATTCGCGGTATACTAGTGCAGAGCGTGCATTTACCAGACTAGTGGTTTGTCTAGTCTGGAGCTCAAATCTTGGTACGCTATCTATGGGAGTTTTTTCTTACCGGCTTTTTTCTCCCAGTCTTTTTTTTCTTGCCTGAAGGACAGGTAAAGCCGAAATAAGATGAGTAAAACATGACCTTCATTGAGTGTACGTTTGTACCTTATAATGAATATAACAATTTGAATGATTTTGTAACGTCACATGCGTTTTTAACATGAAATATCATTCGTTACAACCATCAAGGAAATCATCGCAAGGAAGCCTGTACATTTTATTGTTTTTTATGTTGTGTAAGTTGACGAGGAATTTTCGCGCGGTGCGAACGGTGGAACGTTAAGCGACTAAAACAAAAGGCCTCCACTACGCGTGGCATAACTAGCACATTTCTGTACATTTTATTTTAGTCTCCAGACGCATCACGTCACGTGTCTCGTAGTGCCGTAATCAAGTGGTAATAGTAGAGCAATAAATATTTTGGGGTTTTCAAAATTAATGGTTGCCTACGATTTAAAGGGTGATCAATTTTTATATACACTGTCATCGTTCAATTACCCCGTAGATTAGAATAGAATGGAGAAAAATTTTCCAAATTTCTTTCATAATAGATGCTTACGTCATAAAAGAAATCCACCCTCATTAGTCTAGACCGCGTTCTATCAGTCAATTGTGATATGTATTTTATTTAAACAGATATAAGACTGAAAGAGGGCAAACATCGTCCATCAAATGGTCCATTCGTCCATTTTAATCCATTAACAATTTATCACAATTTGCTTCAAAATGTACTCGAAACTTTCGTGCCACTCCCGACGCTATCGGTTCGAGTTTATCTTTCAACTCTCTCTCCTGCTACTTGTTCAGCGACTTCGCTCGCATTGATCATTCTATTCGAATGTTACGCTATATAACCAGTGATTTCGTTCGACCATTTTGTGATGGCAGTAAAACAATAGAACACAAATAGTGTGGAACTATTTACTGAAATACTACTGAAACTTGTCTGGATGTAATTAAAGTATCTATGTAACTCAATATGTATTAGTACATAGTATTATTTATCAGCTCTTTATGCATGTCGGGTCACCTGACAGGGACTTTCTCAAATAAAAAATATTTAGTACATAAAAAGTGTAATTGCTTTTTAAAAAAATTCCACGATATTCCTTAATCTAGGTCTCGTCGACATTAGGCACAGGATCGCTTATTCCAGCTTAGTCTGAATGTACGTCTATTGTGTTTTTAGTACAGAATCGCTGGGGAAAAAGGAACCGCGGGAAACAACGCGGACCTCGGAAATGGTAGCCGCTACGTTGTAGCTATATATGCTAAAGGAGCATGCATACACTCCTCGCAATAAACTATCGGTTAGCAAAAAACAGGTATTTAAATATGTCATTTTTTCACCATGCAATAGTTTCTTTATTTTTCTTATTTTATTTTTTAATTTCACTTATTCGATTACAGAAATAATGTTCTGTTATTTCCTATATTTGTTTCGATTTCGTATCATGTTGTAGTTGTGTAATATATATACTCTATAAGTTTTGGCGAAATAAAATATGTTTTCTTTCTTTCTTTCTTTCATTTCAAATCAAATAGTAGGGGAAATGTAGCAATCATTTTTGAAGTTTTACATTACAGAATGACACAGCCCACGCTGCTCAATAAGAAGACTCAACATAAACCTCGCATACAGAGACTCGAACACGCATACTAATTAACGAAGAGATATATATAAGCGTACGTGGGAGGCTATTTACGAACTCTTATAAATTTCCCCCGAACAACCATTTGAATTCTATAAATATTACAATAATATTCTACTCGTACATTCAAACGAGTTCATTAGTCAAATTCATAAAGCGGGTCTCGGGTTCTAATGATACCGAATGATTCCAAAATTATATTTTCTTTTTCATAATAAAGATGTGTGAAAAATGCTTATGTAAAAGAGAGAGAGAGAGAGAGAGTACAGTTCAGATACTAGCTGGGCGTATGCATGAAGTGCGTTAGCTTTGTGAGGATATTTGACACGCGTTGCGTTCTGCCCACCCTTTAGGGACCTGGCGTGATGGTAGTAACAATATCTTAACAAAAATAATAGTTACTATTGTAATATCTTAAAGGACTGTGAAAGTAGACCACACTGACACACAGCATAAGCACAGAAAATTACAGTACACTTATTGACCAATACCTGAGGAAACGATTATTATACCATCACGCCAGGTCCCTAACGGGGTAAGCAGAAAACACCGTGCGCCAAATATCTCCGTCCTAAAAAACTGACGTGCTTCATCTTCATTCATCAGTCTCTTCATGCATACACGCCGGCTACGGAACTTGATAATAATAGATAATTATATTTCAAGATATTCACTTAAAATCTGCTTAAGTTGACATTTTGTCGTATAGGATGAAGATGCTCAAACTTGACGATACGGGGAGGGGGGAGGGCGTAACTTGAAGAAACAATGAACACGTCCGTTTTGGAGACAACAAAACAGCATACCTGCTTGACATTTATCGTGTTACAAACACAGCCCTCGTAAACAACACATTACGTTGAGTTTATGAGGCTTGTCACGAAACTATCTGAATTATGGGCGACACGCGAAATTATCTTCACCGCAATATGTATTCTGCACCGTCGCTATAAGGTCTACGATCGCTTGATCGCGTTTCGAAATGTTTTATCACGATACACATTGTACTAATTGTGCGAAACCATGCAAGGATTAGAAAATTAATTCTATCTTTGCCCCATTGAATGTAACTGATATAGTTATGTGTGATTTAGAGGCACGACAAATATGATCAAGGAAGTCACATCGGGAACACTTCCTTACAGTACCTGGCGTGCTTCGACTATATTCATCATTATTTTCATACAGTGACAGTACAAAGATAAGGATAAATATACATAACATGTTACCTTCTTGGAAATTGAGATATTTATTTCTAGCCTGGAAGGCTCTCTCGGTCTCAAAGCTCTGAATATGTTTCGCCTGGACAGAACATTACTAGGATATGTACTGTTCCTACTCGGTGATGAAGTTAGACATTTAGATAACAGTTAGAAATTCCTTTATATGTAATGCTTTAAAGACAAATGAAAACAATAAAAACGCACAGCTGTTTCATTATCATGTATATAAATGAAGCAGGCGATGCTTTTCGCAACCGAGAATAACAATAGTAATCGGGACAATTCCAAACAGGTCTAACTGACTCCAAATAAGGCTATTAAACGCCTGTGGTATGGTAACCGGACTGCTGATAAACATAAAATACTTACTTACTACATAATATGTACTTTCAAATGTAACGAAATAGATAATTTAAGCAAAATAAAGAGTTAAAAAGTATTGACAAGACGCGAAGAGAGACTTCAACATTTATATCGAATGCTTTGGAAACAATAAACATTTATGGTCACACGTTAAGAACACCATGATATACGGGTTTCCCGGGACGTAAGATAATTATATTTTGATTTATTTGTAATTACTCATTATCGATCGTTGAAGTGTTATCGATTAGTGTTAAGATTGCAAATTTGAGATAAAAATCCGAAATTATCGTAGTTCCGTGGGGTTATCGCATAACATAGACACAGACAGAACGTAGACAGGCAGAACATAGCCATAGACAGAGTTATTACTAAAACAATTTAGCTGTCTACAGTACATTATGCGAAACATTATAAGTAGGTAAATGGGAAATTTTAATAATGCATCTCGAAATCGTAACCACTGCAGTGGAGTCGTGATTCTCACGAGCGACTGTTAAATTGACGATATCCGTGCTAATCTACACTATCGAGCTGTTTACGAGAGCTGTGTCCGAGAAGTTACGTGCGATAGTTTGGAACAATAAAATATTATCACTCATACATTTAGCGTTTGTTCAAATTCGCGTTAAATTTTTTGCCGCTAATATATCGGTAATAATATAGCCGCTAATATAACCCTGTCGGCTTTCGTTCGATGTACACCGGTCTCCTCTCATAATACGAAGGTTTTAGAGCATACACCGCGCTGGCCAATTGCGGATTGTTAGACTTCACACAACTCAGAAATTAAAATGAAATCAAATGAAAAATGTCTTTACTGTCACACATATAAATAGAGCATATCAGAAAACATCGATTGTCGAAATAGGCAGGCTGCAGTCCAAAGTGCATAGACATATATAACCTGCCACTCTAATAGGACTGCAAATAGCTGGATATTTGAATTCAATATGCCCTCTCCATTCCTAGGTCTGCTTGAAAAGATCTCAATAGGCGATAAGCAGTACCTGAGTATAAAATAACATATGTTTGTTTCATTAAAATCTCCAGTTTACTAAATTGTTCAATGAAATAAATAAATAAAGTAACGGCTATTTTGGATAAAGTATTATTATTGGGGAGGCTTTTGCAACCCTTATTCACTACTTATAATCAAGTGTCATGATGCCCTGTGTTCATCAGCGCAACGTCTATGTAACCGTGTAATGGCGCCGGAAGCGTGACACCGGATGTTGGAAGCCCTTCCGGCGTATGTAACAATGAAGCCTTTTTAGACTACGCGGGAACTTTGCGCGTCGTGTATAATTAATTTCTAGTGAATGACGTTATCATTTAGCGACACGGATATCCGGTTAATTATAGTGTTTCAATTGATTTAAAAATGAGAAATGGGAACTTTTTAAGATAAACTCAAATGGTTGAACAACTTCATTTAATATTACACGATAGAACGGGCTACAAGCAGAATCTGAAGAATATACTCGTACTTCAATTCCTACTTAAGTCTTATGTCGTATCTTACGAGTATATGTGTATGTAAAATTAAATTGAATAATAACTCTACTGCGGTGGCAACAAATTTATAAGTACCAATAAATATTTATCAGTCCCTTTGAAGAGACCACTCATACATTTACATTGGAGAATGAACCCGGGAATAGGAGGAGAAAGAATGAGCTGTCCCGCAGTGCTGTTACATACTGATGGTAGCATACCATGACCAGTCTGCACGCCTGCTATTTATATAAGCTATTTTTATTAATATAAACGACAAAAAGAAACTTTAGCGATATTAATTTCGTAACCGTAGTAATAATTCTCGACAAATATCCACTCGTAATTATATGAAGCGGGCAATTATTTTTATTAATTATAAATAAAATTCGTTGAAGGGACGGTACAAGAGCTTTATAATTATAAAAGTAATTTTAAATTCGAGTAATCCATTGCGAAATTCTTCGCCTTCGAGAAATGGACGAGAATCACTGGGATTTTGAATAATCTAGCTCAGTACAGTTACTGAAATGCTACGTCTTATCTAGATTCACAGTGCAAATATATAGATAAGCTCTCTGTAACCTCAATAATATATTCATAATGAACATACATGATGTTGTTATGCATTAAAAAAATTAACAAGGTCAATGACCCAGCACAACGAACCTTTATTGTTATTGCTTGTAGTTCAATTCCTTATAATAATTGAACGACAATAACATGCGAAATCCCATCAGCATCATTGTAACCTTAGTCGCAATTGAAACATACAACATAAACATTGCTTCGTGTGCGTCAAACATAGTTGGTACAGTCGGGACGAAAAGTAGTTTCGGCTTTATTGGATTAAACTCAAACTCACTTCTCACAATACCAGTTACAATTCAATTGGAGCGTATTGATTTGTATGATCAGGTGTATTTGTTGTACTGACATTCGTATAGCTTGTAAATTTTAGTTTACACAACGTACCTACATGACTGTGTCAATAAACAAGAATTAAGTCCTTGATATAAAAAATAAGAATCACAGTTAGAATTTATATACATACAGAAATGTCTTCTAGGTTTAGTTTGTCTCTCTATTTCACTTATATCCTAAACTTAGTAACCTCTATATTCCACACTATCTCTTATATTCTAGACTTAATAAGAATTCTTTTAGAAATAGTTTCTAGAGATAATATAAAGAGCAAAATTTTTCTAACTCTTCTGTCAAATCTCAGGTGAACTTTTTTTGTACTTTGTAAATCTAGAAAGAAGTACTGTTACTATTTAATTCTTTACTTTCAATACTTCATAGATTTAGCGTAAACATGATAACGACAATTGCTACTCCTCGTTATTTAACGATGTAAAACTGATAAGAATTATTTTTGGACAATCACGGTAGCGATAAATGAACTGATCGCACTCCTATCGCTAGTATAGCGACTTATAATTATTATTTCATTTGAACAGTTAAATAGGTCATGAAAAATTGCTGCAACATATTGAATTGATTTATTAGTGTTTAACCGCAATTGACTTATCTTTAACAATATCGATTTGCGCATCATTTATTATCACCGCGCTTATGTTATTGAAATTTCGGAGTTCTGTTTTATTTGCCAACAATTTTATATCGTCCAGCATCAAGCCGAAGATACTGGAGCAATCGACAAATATCCACATTATCTCGCACAAAATGTTATCTTGTTTTACACCAACAGCCGCTGTCATACCGCTGATAACGCGCGGGATGCGATGGCCTCTGATAACGGCGATTATTTCAGCCGCGTCCAACGCTAGTCACAATCTAGACACTATGAGTAACGTGGCGGTCGTCGTGGGAGCGTCTAGCAACCTGGGCTATCACGTTCTAAAGAGACTCGTCGGCATTTATAAAGGGAAAATCTATTTCACGACAGAGGACGAATCAACCGGATACAACATACACGAAACGCTAGCGAAATACGCCGTCGAACTCGAATATTTCAGAATGGATATCACATACACGAAAAGCATAATAAACTTCAGACATCACATACAAGATCTAGACGAAAGAATAGATTTGATCGTCAATAACTCCGATTACGTTACGAGCGAGAAGAATCTGAGTCACGCGGAGAAAGTGAGACGGACTTTGAGTGTGAACTTCTACGGTTATATTAATTTCGGGAAGTTAATATACCCGCTGCTGAACGAGGACGCTAGAGTGATAAACGTGTCGGGACCAGCGGGACTCTTGGCGACAATCGAAGACGTAGCAATCAGAAAACGAATAAGCGATCCGACTCTAACGGAAGACGAATTAGTAGCGGTGCTGCAAGATTACGAGGAAGCGGCGAGGAAAGGCGTCGAGAAGACCGAAGGCTGGGGTCTGAACGTGCACGCGGTGAGCAAAGTCGCCCTGAACGCCGTTACGTTCCTCCAACACAGAGAATGGTCAGACAAGGGTGTGGTGATAAATTGCGTGAACCCGGGAAACACGTCGAGCCGGGAGGGAAGGAAGACGTCAAAAGTATTCGAGAATGGCGCGAACGCAATATTGTACTTGGCCTTCGAGGCCCCTTTGTCGTTAAAAGGAAATTTCGTGTGGAGCAACTACAATGTTATCTCGTGGAATTCGGATCCTTACGTTGAAGTGACCACCGTGTAATTTGACGATGTGAGACATTTATTTATTTTGTGATTGTCCCCGTCCGTTTAGGGTGAAATAAATTGTGCGTACAGTAAAACGACATGTTACTGAAATGTATTTTATATACGTCCGTTATTTATATCCGACGGTTCTATTGCGTAATATCAAACATATCTTGATATGTTCGGTACGCGAAGTAAAAGAGTGTACAGTGTAGGTCGATTTCACGGGTACTATGTAATCGAATAGATGGAATTTTAATAAAATTGTTATTCTAAGTAAAATTAGCAGACTTTATGGTTTTCTTAATGTTTATAAGTCGCATAACTTGATTAGATATATTACTCTCGATATGCTGGCGCCATAGTGATAAAGCTGGTAATCCGCCATTAGATTTTTTGACAACAATTTTTTGAATACTTACACCAAATTTGCTTTGCATTAAATACAAATACTTGAACAAAACAAGTAATCATTTCATTAACAAGGATTTAGTTAAGGATTATGTATGTGTATGGCTGTTCAGTACGATTAATGTAAAAAAGCAAGTTTGATCTGTAAAGTTATTGAGCATTCGGTACTCTCTGCCTACCCCGTTTAAAATATGGCATGATGTTAAACAATAATAGCAAAATTAGTATTATCATAAAAATATCCGTCAGTCACCACGTTTTCATCACTTATTGCTGTATTCGCTTATAATACTCACAATCTAAATAAACTACATAATGATACTCGTATTATGAACTCATACTAACACGGAATGCCAAACATGGTGTATTTGCCGACTACGGAACCCACTTTTCACACCAGCATTTTCACACGAATAGCTAGAATTCCTTTCGTGTTTTGTTACGCACAGCTCCAGCCGTTCTCCCGGCGCGGAGCTGTTTAAAGTTTTTCATTTTACAAGAAAAGCAAGCCGCTCAGTCACGTTTTCTTTTTAAATTTCATAGTATTGAGGAATATAAAATTGAACCGAGCAATACGAATGGATTAACGCTGTAATATATAATATCCCTAAATAAATTTTCACGTTTAATTTAAAGATATCATTTCCTTTTAAAAAGTATCATTACAAACACTTCTTTTTGAACTTTGGGTGTTTGAATTAATAACACACGACGTCATAGTTCGGACTACTAATGGTAAGAACTTCTATCATGCACTAAATTATTAGTCTGATACCAACCACACTTCCCTTATGACTTTCTTTTTATATATTGTTTCTCTGTAAATGAATATAAAATAAATAAATAACGCTTTGAACTGCTGACCCCATTATAGAATACCTAATTATGGTTACGCAATCACAGGCCCACTCACTCACTCACACACACATACAGAAATTCATTAATCATAATGATTGTGAAATATATCGCAATAAGTAATTTCAGGGCGGTAGTAAAACTCTACATCCGGTATCTGGCTGACGACTATTTATATTACTGTTGCTAACGACATTCCGAGTGTTGTTTTGTGCCAAAAGATGTTGTTGTTGATGTAATGTTGACGTAACTGAACCGCTTCCGCATCTGGTCCATGAAAGGATTTTCATAGTAATTTCTGCACTATAAAGTAAGAAATTTGTCTATGTCAACTACACACATGTTACACACGATTCGACACAACAATACACGTGCAAATTCCTCAGTAGGTTATCGGAACAGAATTACGACATATAACACAATTATCTGATAAAATTATCGAGTCATCGTTTTAGTTCGTAATTCATGAACAAAATATACGTTTATTGGTGCAATTGAGAATAATAAATAATAATATAAATTATGTAGCTTACGGAATAAATTATTGCTTACCGATTGAAGATCTGCGTGTTCTAAAGTTCGTCCGTTCTGACTGACCATCTTGGTGTAGTGGTTAGACACAGACCGCTAAACCGGAGGTCGTGAGTTCGATTCCCACATTCACACTGCTGTGCGGTTGCCATAACGAAAGCACTGGATTTCTTAATTTGCAATCAGACAACCGTGTGTGGAATTGTCGCAGTCAATATTAGTCTGAACATTCGGAGACTATGTTTGTACAATACACGATAATCTACTCATCTCATATAACGACGTTAAGAAAATTGGTCTATTCGACAGAACCTACCCTACCTACACAATCGATTCAAGGTTTCTATTTATAGATTCCAAAATTTAATATCACTCAATATACCGGTGAAGGAAAACATCGTGAAGAAAATTTGCACACCTTACAGTTCGCCGTTATGCGCCCTAGTGTGTGTGAAGTACGCCAAAGTCTGTTTAAAGTACGCTAAAGTCTGTGTAAAGCACGCCAAAGTGTGTGTAAAGTACGCCACTTGACCAACGTGGGAGAATGTGGCATTAATATCTTGACATTATAAAGCGGGACTTGTATTCAGCAGTAAAAAATATAATAGGACTAAAATCAAACCTTTTGTTAAGTTATATACTAACAAGTTTTAGATGTAAATGTATGTAGTAACAGCGTTAGAGAAGGTGACGTAACTGAAAGCTAATAATTAGGTGTCAGAAACACCGACGGCGTGCGTCAGTACCGAGGCGGGGCCTGGGAACGTACACGTAAATAAGTTTGAACTGATAATATATTTATAAAGCTTTTCAGGAACCTAAGGTAATGATAACATAAAAAATAAAAATTGTAAGAAATCCATGCTAGCGCTCGATATTAAATTAGGCAATGAAACGCCTGCGTTGTGCTAACCGAACAGCTGGTGCACAGAACAACAGTCGTGAGTTCGATTCCAACGCAGGACAAACATTTGTGTGTAGAGTACATTTGTTTCTTCTGTGACCGTGTGTAATAAAAATATCTATATAAGTATTATATCGTGTGCGAATATGTTTGTTTATCCGCTGTCCGGTTACCGTAACAAAGGCAATTAATTGTCTAATTTGGAATCAGTAGCGTGAGCACGAACTTTACCAGAGTTGCAAATGTGAAGGTATCGAGAATACGATACCTTTACATTACGTTTACATTAGTCGGCCGCACGGAGTGCTATCGAATTCACCATACAAAAATCACTTTTCATACAAAACGCGGAATTGACATTTACGTTTACATTAACTTAGAAAATCGGTAGTATGGTTCGTGCTCGCAAAACTAGTTCCTTTTACGCACGATAGGGGCGCTGTACATTTTTCATACAATTTTTTACCAATGACCGTACGAATACTTCGCCGCTAGAGGTCCGTGCTAGGGCTACAGACTGTGTGTGGAATTGTACCCAGATGTATATAACACATATGTTATTATATTCAAAAATAGAATGTTTCCAATAACGTCGCACTAATTTATTACGGCGCGCGATGGACAATAACCGCTGACGCGCCGAACAAAAGGTGCGCAACACCCAGTAATTACGCGTCAAACACACCCGCGTCAATTTTACGGCTCGTCTATTAATAGAGGTGTGTAATTTACGTGTATTAGAAATGCGTAATATCTGCAATAATCTCACATACTATAAACTCTACACAATATTCATGTGAAGTAATCACCGCTGAGTAACTATGCTAATTGATAATGTGTTAGTCTAATGGTTTGAAATTTATCCTCCCACTCCGAGGAGTCCGGGTTCAATTCTAGCAAGCGCCTCTGACTTATAACTTAACATTTAAATATCACTCGCTATAACTGCGAAGGAAAACATCGTGAGGAAACCCGCACACCTTAGAGATGTTATAATTTTTTTGTTTCTGAGTTGTGTGAATTTCGTCAATCCGCACTTGGCTCTGGCGGTGGACTAAAGCCTAAAGCCCTCTCACTATAAGAGGAGATCTGTGTTCCGCAGTGGCACGATATAGGGGAATAGTTAATAGTAATCTCAGTTAACGATATTGTTAATAGTTGAACGAAAACTGTAGCAGTGGCTCGACAATATCCGCGGATAGTCCTTGCAAAGATTAGGGGCAAATTCCAGCAGCTGTCATCGACCTTCGACAGTTCGAAAGGTTCTTGAAAAAATACTAATGATGATGATAATTATCACGTAAGACTAACCTCGTCATATTGAGCACCGTACGCATCGACCGACCGCTATCAACTAACACACTAACCGGCACGAAATCCTGTAATTATGCATCAAGTACTCGGGTATATCAATAAATATATGTTTATACAAGCTATCCCGGCGAATTTCGTACAGCCTCACAATAAATAAATAGTTTAGTTACACCGATCTGAACCGATTTTATTCTTATTCTACGGGACGTACGTCATATTATGTTTGACAGGT
>DWDX01002843.1:0-14258 GCA_018245675.1 Agara michaeli | reverse complement strand
CTATGTCCCTATGTATGCTTAGATCTTTAAAACTACGCAACGGATTTTGATGCGGCTTTTTTCAATGGATAGAGTGATTCGGGAGGAAGGTTAATATGTATAATAATAATACGCGCGGGACGAAGTCGCGGGCGAAAGCTACATTCTTATAATTGTAACCAATTTCAAAATACAAGGCAACCTAACAATTTCAAACTTTTTTATTCGCAATATTCAGTTTCTATTTCGCCTGTTAAAACGCCGCGATTTATTAAACATGTAAGCATTTTGTCGCACTTCTAATTTTATCGATTACTGCGCCGCCAATTCGCCTGCGTTTGAATTTAAATTGAAATAAAAGTAGCTATCTGCCAGTGAAAGTCCCATCAAAATCGGTCCAACCATTCCAGAGATTAGCCGGAACAAACAGACAGTCACACAAAAATGGTAAAAAATGTTATTTTGATATACGAGTATGTTCCGTGTAAACATATGGATGAAGTAAAAAGCGGTTATTTTAATATTACAAACAGACACTCCAATTTTATTTATTTGTATAGATGACAATTTTAAAACAAAGCAATTCATGTAAGTATTAACTTGTACACACACATTATCGTAGAACTAAGCTAATTAAACTTGTCGTACACGCTGTGAACTTTATTTTGGGATGTGTGCTCAAGCTTCACTGACACGAATTTATTGTTTAGGCAATCAATTTGAAAGCTCTGTCGTGGGAGGCGCCCAAAACTTTCTGCTACAGTACTACACATGTATGGTATAAATTGCGTTGAACGCGAACTATTTAGGACCCGCGATGTAAATCACAAGTCGTACGACATAAATAAATTTAGTATTGTCTCGTTCAATATTATCAGAAGGTACAGACGATTTTTATTAGGATTTATTAGTTGAAAATAATGCTATAATTTTCCAAAAATCAGAACCATTTCAAATTTTACAGATCATTAGAAATATCATCTTGATAAATCATGTGCATTTTCGGGGACACCTTTTTTGTATTAAATACAGTTTATGGATTTTTAGAAATACTAATGGAATAGAGCGCGGATTTGATTCCAAGCGTTGAGCTTATTAGTGTTCGCAGATTTGATATTGCAATATACTGTAATAATTAACACTAAAGAAATGCGGAGTTTAATTCAAAATACATATATTCTCGTGTTAGCTATGTCATTATATGTGACATTAAATGTTAGCTCCCCATTTCGAAAAATGATTCCATTATTAGTGAGTTCTCCTTAAAGTCATGATTTTTTTTTATTATTTTTTTTTTGTATTAATGAAGTAAAAAGAAATCAGACATTGAAATTTAATGGTCGTGTCGAAGTCGGACATAATAAAAGTTTCACCCGCGTATCCTATTGCTCGGGAACTTCACTTTGTGTGTAATGACGGTCGTTTGTTGAGGGGCGTAGGTGGAAAACATTTCATACAAAATATCTGCTCGTCTTATTATATGGCACAATATTTGCATGACTCGGGAGACGAGATGTGTGCTTTAGTGATAACGATATTGTATCCTATTACACTAAACGGTACAGAACATGAAAGTAAACGAATGGAAATATATTAACAATCAACTTAAAACATTTGTGTGAATGTGGATAGACGCATGCCCAGCGGTGGGACAATGAAGGGCATATATAAAAAGGCATTTTAAAAGTTTCGGTAACCAGTTGCTGTATAAAAATAATTTTGTTAACTCTAAACGCATCGACAGTTCGCAGTTCAGTTACAAGGCGCCATATCGGTCCTTGCTTCTGTATGAAATATTTCCTGAAGTATTTCAAAAATTCCTCTCGCATTTACAACTACCGTCACCAAACGCCAGGGTTAATATACGCATGAAAAAAATTCCTGGAAAAATCGTAAATCCTCCGTCTAATGAGTGTACACTTGTTCTTACAATACTACCTTGCATTTCTGCTAGGAAACCGTTTTGCAAATTCTCGTTAAGAAAGAAAAATTCAATTTAAAAATCTTTCACATCCATCCAGCAGTGTTCCGAAGTACACTGCTGGATATAAGCCTCCCTTGATCGAAGACACCCCATATGGACCTGAGTCTTCTGAATCCAGCGGTTTCGTAATGTCTTCCTCGTAATTACTAGACCTTTTAAGAAGGTGTCTTGTGCTTATGTTGCCGACACGTGCCCGCCATTCAAGGACTTTTCTCCCCCTTTTGTCGTCTGTCTTTCGAACGATATGCTAATATTATATGAAGGCAATAAATTGGTATGATATTCGCATAAGTTATGAATCTACGGAGATCTAGGTATTATAGTTTCCTACAATATTTTCTAAATCATGTGAAGCCTGATAATTATGGTCTCAAGTGTTACAAATTGAACGATAAATAATATGTAGCTTGTAAATACTTGATAATAATGGCGTTACGTTGCAATATACTAAACACGAAAACATGCTAATTGAATACATTTACAAATAACAATATTTTTGTGGATAAATCGAACTTTTTTATATGGAAATATTCTAAAAGCAATTCGAACACAACCAGAACGTACGCTAAGAAAATTTATATGATTGCTTACAATTATTTCGTCATAACGCGTTCCGTATGCCTCGTCACGAGTTTTAATCGTTAAAGCGCTGAAGGAATTTATATTATTGCTGTTTACACATTTCGCGGAATGAGATTACTTGAACAGCCGTTTGTGAATTGTGAGAAAGTACTCTCAGCAAGCGCTCTTTATGCTTTAAGCGTAAGATTTTATAGGTAGCATAAATTCAATTTTAACTTTTATTGGTTATTGAAATTTGATCAATATACTGCAATTATTTTAAACTAACTTTTGCCCGCGACTTCCTCCGCGTGGAATAGTGCCTTTTGCAATAAATGTATCCAAGAAATTAAAATGCTGCCCACTATTCCAAGCGAAGGACGAAGTCGCGGACAAAAGCTAAAAAATTGATTTTCTTTTTATTAAAAAGTGTCCAGTTACTTCTAATACCTCCAAGAAGTAGTTTTCGCGTTAAAGCGTAACAAATAAACTAATGGTTGACATGAATTATTAACTTTTGGCTTACAATTGTAAGTGACATCTGGAGCAACTTCGAATGTCATCTGTGTTTGAAACAGAACAGCCGTGACACAGATTGGAACCGATTTAATAGACCGACCTAATCTTAAAAGCACTGGCGCAGCGATTTCGCGGAGTTAAGAGGCAAATCGGACAGAATTCAAAAACGAAAGAGGAATGGTAAGAAGAATTAAAACATTTGTTTACTTACGGATCGTAAGTGAAGTTAAACAATTCTTCTGGATTCTAAGATTTGCCTATGATATTAATAAATTAATGTTTGATGATTAAATAAGTATATAGCTGGTTTGAATTTGTGAATCAGCAGCAGACATTATCCGTTAACCGCATTGAAGCATCGTGACGGAGCATACCCAGAATTCGTGATTTTCCCCAACAGCAGGATGTTAAAAAAGATTGCAGTTACATTTTAGGTATTACTGTCAAAACAAAATATTGGCTCTACCTTTATTTTTTTCTATTTCTGTAACAAAAATTTCGTGAAAAGCAAAAACATTTCGTGTTATTTTTTTTTCGTTGCACGGTAACGCCGCGTGACAGCGCACCGCGGATAAAGCACCGTTCACACTGACTGAGTTTGAGGTGATGTGGTAAATACGTAGTCGTTTGTACATGGCTTTGCAGTTTCAGTGAACCTGTATAAAAAGGTTCAGGTTTAAATGCATTTTTAACTGTCCCATATATGTATTTCCATAGACGTAGCTGAACGATATGACTTTGTCAACTGGTGTTAAAACATCAATATTACTCATTTATACGACTAATCTTTTGGTCCAATGGTCACCAACCTGATGAACCGGGGGTCATGAGTTCGACTCCTATCCAAGACAAATATAGGTGTGATGGACACACGCGTCTGACTATAAGTTCATCTATAAAAGGCAGACAGTGCCTAGTTTGGAATCGGGTGGACTTTTATTAGACTAAATTAGCTCGCATCATATCCTATTATACGTGTCTAATATACCATTTAAACTGAATGAAGAAAATCAGCGGTAATGCTTAGCGACACAAGGTTTTATCACATTTATAAATGGAGAAAACCTTCAGCAATAAAACTACATTTTAAATGAAGAACCAAGCTCAAGTGCCTCGCAGTGTACTTCGATAGAGTTCTTATAAGCTTTCATTTTATACTAGAGTACATACTTAATCCACGATTCCATCACATCTTATATTTATCCTTTATTGCTTAGAAAATAAATCTTCGAGTATCTCCCATTGAACCTATTTCAACAAAATGTCGTTCTCGAACTTTGCTCTTATAGAATTCCTTTCCCGTTTCAATCACACATTATTGCTACCATCTGGCTTTTTTATGCTTTATCACTCTATTTACATCCATTAGATGTTTCCGTGTTGTCATATACTCGTATAGAGAACGTTATTGAGTCATTAGATCCCTCCTTTATTGCAAGCGTATTCGTAATAAAACAAATGAAAGGTGATATTCATTTATATGTATTGTCCTCCAAGACGGAGATACATAATAATTTTTTTGTGTGTGAATTAGTTGCTGCTTATATTGATCTTAGAAGGAAACTGGTTCCAGTGGTAGTAAGATTAATCGATTTATTTGGTTCCGTTTCGAAGAGAGTAGCCAACATGAACATGGACATCTACAACTAACCTCTAATAGAGCTATAGGAATGGGGACTGTTAGCGTGAGTTCACTGAGTGATGGGTGTTAATAAGATTAGTTGACGACTATTAATTTGTAACAGGATTTTTTTTGTTATTTTCTTAACACTCACTATATCGATTGTAGCGGCTGGTGATTGATCCACTCGACAAACATTCATAGCGGCAACTAAAGCACCTTTTCGCTAAAAATACCTTCTCTTTGTTCCCTCTTCTAAGGCTACTGTTTGAAACAAAAGTCCATCTGTATTCAGAACACTAACTTTCTGAAAGCTTTCTTGGTGATTGCAGTATTACCTACTGTGTACTTGGCCAGTGGGTCACGTATTATTTAAGCTACATAACTTGCTTGCCCGTGTTTCTTTGTTATTTACCAAATACCGTTATATTTATTCCACAGCTGACTTCGCTTAAGTAAAACAGCACATGTTTTATCGCGAATTGTTTGCTGAATATGTTATACCCACACGTTATAAAGGACTTACTTTTTCATGTATGCTCATGAGTTTCCTACTTCTTTCTTCTTTGATTATGTGATATATAAATACAAGGCGTAAATAGTAGGCCACTTAGCCAGCGTGGTAAACGACGGCCTAGTAATTCCTCGGAATTAAAACAGAAGAGCGGTTTCCAGCATTAGAATAATAAATTAAAGGGTCAAAGAAAAAAACGCAACGAAATCTAGTTGGTAAGAAGACAAAGTAATACTCGGTAATTCTAGAGGTCATGCCTATTTGATTGCATAACCGAAGTCATGTAAACGAGTTCGCTGACTTTTCTAAAAGTGTAAATGCACTGTATCACGATACAAACGTGTTTGCGGAACGTTGTACTTGGCAAGAGGGCTCTCCGCTTGATGCAGTTCGCACTAGTCTCTGATAGCGGTACCGCATTTGGCACTGTTCCTGTTCGTCTTTGAGTTTAAAAGCTTCTACCGAACTCTTTTTTTTTCTTAGCCGCAGTTAAGTAAGATTGCCGAATCGTTTTAATAAATTCAGGCGTCCGGGACGGCTCGTATATGTGCGGTGGAAATTTATTTGAAGATAACACTCTGCTTAGTAAATGGCGTGGTAAATAGTAGTACAATGGCAAATAACTAAGCAGGGCAACTTGTATGATTTTTTGAGTGATAGGCGTTCTTTATTGGACCTTCTGTATCAACCCAATTCACGTGTGGACCATTACGGCCCCTTAATGCGTATTTCACTTTTGTTCAGTTGTCGTTTTCTTCACACATGACCATTTGATCCAAATTTAGGCAGGCCCTGTGTTCTAGTAACCTGACAGCTGATAAACTACATAATACCTATGTTTCCAAAAACATACTAAAATAATCATCACATAAATATAGGCCCAGAATGGGAATCGAACAACCTCTCCAAAGGCTCAGCAGTCATGCCCACTCATCTAATTTTCTATGGACTTATCCAATAATTTTGGGCGAGGCGCAATAACCCTGACGAATTGATGTAACGTAGCACTCGGCTGAAAGCTCGGGATGCTTTAAGTATTTCATCCGAGTGGCTGTAAGTAAATGCTTCCTTGACATCATTATTCTTTCTTCTTAGAATTAAAAGCTTTTAGGAGTTAGAAGATCTTTTATTTTGATTTCCGCTAAACTCATTGTGACGGGTTCGCCTTGCACTTATATCTGGCGGTAGACGGCGGTGATCCTATCATCCTATACTGGTGTTCTTATAAATTCCTATTATAATGATTTGCGTTAAATGTTTGCATTACTATTTGCTGTCTTTATTAATAAAAAGTAACAATTGCATTCATATATCTTAACTTGTGTAGTTATATCTCTTTATAAAAACTTTCATTTACGCAACATAACATAGCCTTAGTTGTTATGTAATATCAATATTCTGAATCTATTTATTTTGATGTTACATCAGTATAAATACGTTTAAAATATTAATCAAACATTACCAGATATGAACTCGTAGGAGTCGGCGAAGACGCGTCTATTTACCAGCAAACAGATCTCGCTACTCAAATACAACGTTGGTGATAGCTTGCAGGAACCTTACACCGTACAGAGTTCTATTTACCCTTAGTTCATATAACACTAGTTTGTTTTATGTGTTCAAACTTTAGTCATTTTAACCCTTACATATCCACTCTAGCGCATCTAATACTGCAAGTATTTTGGTAATACAAAATATAGTTTTCAAATTTCGTAGTGAACTTCATTAACTCTACGTACGTCATTAGATAAATTAGGTTCGTGAATAAATTAGTCAATGACTAGCGGCGGTCAAACCAGAAGACTAGTCAAGAGAACGGAACTTTTAGTATCAGTAAGTACAGATAGTATTCGTTCTCAATAAAATTGTTAATCATTGTTTATTGTTAATACGATATTACGATTAACTAAAAAAAGAAAAAAATACTTGATTATAAGCTAATAAGATTGTGATTTACACGCCGTAGCTTGGCAAATGTGAGGCGTTTACTAACTATATAAACTCAAATTCGGGTTATAGGCTCTCTATATATTTTTGTATGGAACACTAAAATGGAGAGAACGCAGTACTTAACTGTCAACATTGCGCGATAAACTCTCGTAGTTAACAGAGATAGCGGCTGTTTAAACAAACATCTTAACTCAAAAACAGTAGTGGGCTAGTGCTTTCGGGACTTATAGTGCTGTTGAGTTTATTCGAGACTATTTGTTTATCCGAATTTATGGCAACTTGAACTCTCTCAGTGGTCGAATTAAATTTATTTATCTGAAATATATAAAATCCCTCTCACTATGAGAGGAGACCCGGTCCAGCAGTGGACCAACAAAAGGGTCGAAAAAAAAAAATTCGAAATAAAAATTTTTGATTACATTTTTATTTTAATTATTTTTATTGTGTTTCCAATATGTTTTTGTTGATATCGCTAAAGCTGCCTTCGCCCATTTATGTATATATAGATAATTTAAAAATATTTATTTAATCCAAAATCCATAGTATACTATTTGCATGTATGTATTAAAAGAAAGTGTATATCATAGTGGTGCAGAATACCTATACACTTCCAGCTTAGTGCCATGGACAGGCCACGGCATTGATTTTGTCAGAGTCACGTGCGAGTGACTCACGGAATTCATTTTATTTTTAGAAATGCAAGTTGTCTGGTTACCATAACACAGGCTCTGATTAATTGGGTCAAATCTGTGAGTGAAACTGTCACAAGACTTTACTATTATTATTAATGACTAGCCGTGCCCGCGTCCTTTTATATCATTCTAAAATAAAATTAACCTAACTCACTCCTTATTACATCAGCTATCTGCCAGTGAAAGTCCCGTCAAAAGCGGTCCAGCTGTTCCAGAGATTAGCCAGAACAAACAGACCGACAGGCAAAAATTGTAAAGAATGTTATTTTGGTATATTTACCGTACATACTATACATACAGATGCATTTAGTAAAAAGCGATTATTTTAATATTACAAACAGACACTGCAATTTTATTTATTTGTATAGATAGAAAGAATATATTGTCTTTAAAATATAAAGTTTAAATTTAATCACAAAACATGACTCTACGCAGGCACAAACCTTATTCTCTACAGCGTGTTACTAGGTCGCTGTAGTGTGTTTGACAAGCTATAATGTTTCGCCCACTGCCCCACATAGAAATTAATGCTACTTCAGCCAAGTAATATGTAGGTTACTAGCTGCGCCCCACGGCGTTACCCACATAGATTTCAATCATCTGGGAATATCGGGATAAAATATATTCTGTGTTCGCTCCCAGGCTTCAAAGTATCCCAATACCGATTTTGATTATAATCGGCCAAGAAAATCGTCCGTGAGAGCATAACAAAGAGAGTTACTTTCGGATTTATAATTTTAAGTACGGATTTTATAGTCCGGTATTGTATATTCCCCAATTATGAACAATCATAATATATAAACAAATACCTTAAACGTTGTGTTTAAAACTATCGTGCATTGAATCTTCAAGTAAGCACAATGTGTCCGTATAGGACTTTATATCCAGTTTTATAGGGGTTTAGAGGGGACAGCGAGATGTTGTTTACTGAGGGTTGCCGTTATCCACAGACACAGCTTGGCGAATGTATAATAATATGAGACGACGAAGCATTTTCTCGGAATACATTATAATGTAATATTAAAGCTCAGACAAAACTTGATTATATAAGCGTACTAGCTGATGCCCGCGGCTTCGTCCCGCGCATATGTTATTATACAAATATTATTATACATATAAACCGTCCTCTTCAATCACTCTATCTATTTAAAAAAACCGCATCAAAATCCGTTTCGTAGTTTTAAAGATTTAAGCATACATAGGGACATAGGGACAGAGAAAGCTACTTTGTTTTATACTATGTATTGATTTATATGGGTTCGTGTCAGAGGGCGAGTGTGTGATGACCAACCAATTACGATCAAACTACAATCAAGTTAATATAATTACTGTATATAAAATGATGTATTTAGGTGTGTGTATTAATAAACAAATTTATAAATTAAGCGGGAAATTATTAAATTAAATTGTAAGAATATTATTTACACTAATGTAAAAAAACTTGTGCGGAAATAAAAAAATCTGTTACTTCTCATAATACCCTGAAATTATGTTTAATATTGAGATCGTAAGTAATAATATTGAAAACCATTACCGCGGTAACTAGACTAAAAATGGCAAAACAGGATTTTTTTCATCCCGTAATGTCTTTGTATAACTACGTCATGATAGGTTTAAAAAACATTGCGTTTTCTTTACCTAGCAAGTAAGATATGAATGATTTATAAAAATATCCTGTTTCATTATCATTATATTTACGTACATAACAATTGAAATGATAACAACGAACGAATCAAAGTTCAATATTTATTCTGAATTACGTAAGAATTTCTGTTTACGTTGACTTATCGCAACGCGAAAAATAGATGATTTATGTAGAAGTGTCGGCACTTTGTTATCTTTTCTGATTTCGCTTATTGATTCGCAACGAAGACGAGAAGAACCAATTTCCACCCAAATCAATCATTTCCTTCGAACTGTAGTGGAGCCGTGAAAGGGTGCGAATAAATAATGAGACAAAGGCAGACAAGTGCACGGCGCGGCTCGCGGCTGCGGCTTGGCGTTGCGGCTGACGTAGACCAAGTAACCAACCTGTCGATATTAAATATCTGTGCTGTGCTATGAACAAAACGTCGCACGGGTTGGATTTTTCTCACGTGTGCTATGAATATAAAATCGCGAATAGCATTTGTCGCAAGTCGCCGACCGCACGTGAAGGCAAAGCTTGGCAATGGACCTCGAGAAAAATTTCATCAAAACGATATCATACACAAGCGACAACGCCGCAACTGAATGGATAAAAGGGTTAGGGTATTTGTATACAACGCTTCTGATACGAATGGGCCAGTACTAAAAAGATATCAAATTGAAAACAACATTATCATCACCGATCTGCTTTTGAGTGGCATGATGGGGTACTGCAGTTGTAGAAGAGACCAGTGCCCAGATTGCCCATATATTAATGTGTGAATTCTCACAACTCTTAAACTAAAATTACGTACAACAAGGAAATAAATAAATGACATTTCACGTCATCATGATTCTATGTCAGATTGATTTGACATTGACTAAATGTCAATGTCAAATCAATCTGACGTAGAATCATAAAATAAAAAATACAAACACAAGAAATATGATGTAATCACAGCTGATTTGTAATTTGGAAGTAATTTTTCACTTTTATAAATAAAATAATATCAATCATTTGACCTGATATATAGGACGTTAGTTGCGAGACTTCCTGTTCGCATTCTACGAAAATGGCCTTATTTTACAATTCTATGCAAATACAGAGACAGAATTGGAGTGAAGTTTCAGGTTTTCGCTTGCCAACAGCTTAGTTTATTTGTTTTAGATGCTAATAGGGAAAAAGGTTTGATTATTTTACATAAAAGGCAGGTTCAATAAATGAAAAGAATAAGGGGAAGTCTTTTAGGGAAGCAATATTTTCTCAAGTTAAAATTATATTAAAATGTAAATCAGATAAGACGTAATTCATTTTTTGTGTATTATTAGTTTCAATTAAACTTTCATATACTTGAAAGCTTTTTTACAACTACCCCCATATTCGTCAATACCAAAAAATATAACATATCAAAGTACCTTTTTAGTGTAACCAATACTATGTAAGTACATATATGGTATAAGAACCAGTATGAAATTATTAAAGCATCTATAAAATACCTTCGTAGATATAGATGCTGTACATTCGACATTCATCATTCACTAAACCACAATTTAAACAAAAAACGAACTCTTAACTTTCTATTTCATCATCATTAAATACTATGAATATTGTAAATTCACAGTAATATTGTTTTTATGACACTTCCCATTAATCATTACAGCACCTATGCAACAAAACGAATGTTATTTTCTTTTACAACCATCACAGCTCTAAGGTTTTTTTTTGTTTCAAGCGCGTGGAAGTAAGCTTTTAAAATTAAAAAGAAATATAAAACACGCTAGTAAATAAAAAAGCAATGAAAACAGGGAACAGAAAAGAAGGTAACAGAACCTTAAAAGGAAATGCATGCATTCGTTACATTGGCATGGTAAATTCAAAATGGCAATGTAGCGTTTGAGGAATTTTATTTGGTCTTATTTTTATTTTTCATAGTTTGTGGCTCACGACCTTTTTATGGAACACATAAATAATACTTCCCCTTTTCAAAAATACTAACATTAAAAACACTAAAAGTATTAAGGGACACTAGTGCCAGAACTATTCAACTTACAATACATCGTAAGCTAGCGGGTTTACAGTGATAAGATGATTCAAGACTGGGTTTAGTGAGATCTAGTCCATTGGGAACAGTCGTATTTCAGTGATAAAATCACGATGTTAAATTGCCAGTATTGTATTTAGAGTTCGGGCGGGATTACATTGTTCCAAGAGGTCTGCTACAAAGCCGACAACGTATTGGCGACTCGTCTATTGTTACCAGTGTATGAAGTGTAGATATTGTGTGTGTAACAGACATCGTAAATCACTCATCACCTGCCCTACAATCATCAAGAACAATATTAGAAATACCTATTTGTTGAGTAAGTTTTAATTTGTTAGTTCAATAAGCGAGTATAAATGCAATGTTCAACTTGCATGCTATATGTGCGTCACTACCCAATAGTAATTCTCCATCATCATCATCGTCTCTTTTGTTTATCCTCTGTAGGACACAGAATTTAGAATGTGAAAGTGTAAGACTGTAATCTGCCATGCTGAAAAAGTGCGTCAACTTAACGTAAAAATAGATGTTGCAGTTGTAGTATTGCAAATTACCTACATTTCAAATGATGTTAATACCATTTGTTTATCTTTTGAAGCTTAGTTGTTAATATATTTCATTCTGGCTGGCACAATATGATTTTTTGACAAGAAATGCCCTCGTTCATCATAAGGTTTGTTTCGGTTTTACCAAAAGCTTTCAAGCATAGAGCCTGCGTTCAATAGGCGTAACTATATCGACCAAATATGGCCACGATAAGGCGTCATAAAGATCCGAATATATTGTGCTGACGTTGCTTAACTATTATATTTCAGCTCTTTACTAAAAATGTACGAAAAGTCTCAAAATGTGTGTGATGCCTCGAATAAGTGAATAAATATTACAAGAAAATAAACTCACTAAACCTTATTATTTACTAAACGATGCCAATAAGGTACATACTAATGCATATATGGTGTCAGTGTGTATGTTCGTTGTAGCCACAAATTCAGAAAACAAAATTAGAAAAATGAATGTGATATAAAATTTAGATTAGGGGAGATTTTGGCGGAGTACTCGCGATAAACTTGAAAAATAGGCAACAATTTTGACATAATTACGTGAATCTTGATCGTGTTGAAATTACACTGACGAGAAGAAACTATTGACTACTACTACTGCTGCTACTATTAATGGTGGGTAAATGGATCTACCCTCCATCTTGTTGGTTTTATTATCTTTGGTTTCAATGCTTTTTGTTACATTCGTAGCTCGACACATGACAGTAATGGTATCTTTAAACATCGCTCTTTGAACTTTTTGTGATTTACACAGACTAACTGTGTGCGCTGACTTAAATCCGTCTGCTCTTTTAAATTTATTACTTTGCTTTTTTGCGTCTAAAACCACTTTTGTTGGTGGACTCAGCAGATATTCTGATAACTAACAATTTTTCTGTCATTATTTTTTATCTGGTTTGGGATTACGTGCCTAGATTACGAAATAATTATTTAACGATCGAACAAAATAACAAAGTGACGTAAGCACCAGCAAGGGCTGTGATCCGGATAAAGTTCATATTATGCAAATACAGTAACCCTAAAGTTTCAGGTAAACGCTTGTAGAGGCTTACATGCGGCTTACATTTTGTATCGCTAACATAATGACAAAATGTTTTTGATGGTCTTTTGTTTTTGTATAATATCATAATATTATTCATCGTTTCTACATTTGAATTGGAAGTACGTTTTGAATTAATGTATATTTTTAAGAATTTGGCCAAATGTTTCAAAATAGCAAATGATTTCTTAAAGTCTGAGAAATTTGCGACGTTTATATATATTTTTATAGGTCAAGTGTATTCTTGGATTTTCTGCTACAATCGATTTTCTTAACATAAATGTACATTGTCTTAATAAGTATTGCTAATTGAAGGTAGTATTAAAAATACAAGCGCTGTAAATTAACAATTTGCACAATTGTATTATGATAAAATATTAAGTGCGTACCATGGTTTTAATTGAAATAAAATGTATTAACAGTGATCGCACATGGAAGCGAACTAGTACCTAATATGCAAAGAGGCGGTGGTAATGGCGTTTAGTGTTGTTAATGACTTAGAAGTTCATGCGCTGACTTAGTAAACCAGATTTATTTTGTAATTAAACGATACACCAAGTGGAAACGTTTGTGGCTTAACAAACGATATGTTTCAGCAGTTAGTTCCGGGAATGGTCAGTGTTTTCGTACTAGCTTTAGTTACTGGGCAAGATTTCTGTAAAAAAAAAATTATACAAGTAAATGTGGATTTACACCTGGTATTAGTTAAAATTGAACGTTCCTACTCTGCTCAAATAGAGCTTACTACAGAACAGTAGAAACCTTTTTTGTAATCAAAGCTAAGTGGACCAAGCTGTGCCCGTACAGTGGAGCAAATTCGTAATATGCAAATGGGCGGTGACCAAACGGCTTAGATCCATGTAAATGAAACCTTGACTTAATAAACAGACAAACCTTCAATGGAACCAGTGCTGGACTGCTGCCCAAATAACATGGACGTAAGTGTTATGATGAATCGATGATTTTGCAGTTCCTAGCTTATCGAGTGTTGGGATAAACAAAACAAAAAACTTACTCACTGGAATGCTAAGCACTGTTTCGCACAAACCGTCCAGAACATCTAGCTTTAACTGTGAGCAAGGCTTACGCTAAATAGTTTGACCGGAATTATCTTAGGGTCCTACTCACGAACCTACCAACTTGCGGTTACCTCAAAGATATATCCAATTCC